>JAXQQM020085412.1:0-226773 GCA_034641835.2 Pinus albicaulis | reverse complement strand
CACTATCCCTGTACTCCCTGTTCCTTGATCCTGGAGGACCCATACAGTGACCCTTGTGTACTTTGAGCAATTTCATACTCTGCAAACACCTTCTTTGCATCCTTCTACATAAGGACACCATTTCTCCTGTTGAACATTTCCTCAGAAAGCTCATACAAACCTATATTTTGGCATTGGCGCGGGTAGCCAGTTCACCCCTTGCACCAGTGTGGGGGATGTACACTAGAGGCCGTGCCAGCTAGCACTCTGTCCCTTTTTTGTGCCCACGCTAGCCTTTTTGGGAATTTTTTTTAACAAATTAGAGGCAGAAGTTTCCTTTAACCACCTCAGGGATGAGTCACAACAAGTGGTTAAACTCGATAAGCCACAGATCTCTTCCTTTAGGTAGTGGTTTTTGGAACATTCTTTAAAGATAGGACTCCCCTCCATGATTATAAGGATCCTAACCTCTCCCTCTTCCTCTATATAAACAGGCCTTCTCCCTTTACAAAAGCTAGCCAAACATATAGCCAAGAGGCTGAACTTGGAGAAGAGATACTATAGCTGAGTAATTGCTATCGAGGAGGTAGAACCAAGGAGAATTCCATAGAGAGAGCCCTGTCTGAATTCCCAACGAGATTTGTGAGACGTGCTCCACTGGAACCCTGTTGGGGGAGACTGCAACGTCGAAGCCTGGTTGTACTCTTCCTTCCTTTTAATAATATACTCGACTATGGTATTGGTTCCATCTTTGTGTTCTGTTTATTGATGCATTGATTTAGTCTTCTTTGACTGGCTGATAGTTACAGATGCGAAATAGTATGTTGTATATCATCTTTGTTTCTTGTGTATGTACATGTATCTGAGTGTGAGAATGGGCAGATCGTGATTTGTCAAACCAGGAGCGAGAGGCAGCAACTATTTCGACGACAACAACAACGCAGGATATACGGTAAGTTATCTATCAAATATTTCGTCCATTCGTTAACTAGGAATTGATGTCATAGCGTGTCTTATTTGTGGCTAGACCCACTCTAGGGCTAGTGGGATCACCTTTGTCCGCAAAGGGGATTTACCTCACCAACAAGGAGTTGCTACAATCAGTCTCCAAGTGGGAGATTGTTGGGTGTGGAGCCTGATTATCTTCTTTATTGTGTATCACAATGTTGGACCCCTGTTATTAATGGGGCGGCAACGCCGCCCGTAATTAAACGCTACCTTGGGGGTCTGGGGGGGGCGGCTGCAACTTTATGGAGCCCCCCCTAGTGAGGGGTTTCGTGGGTAGTGCCCCCGAAGCTAAAAACAGATGTAAAATTGCCTTGTAAAAGTATTTTAATTTCTAGTCAATCTGGGCCGTTCATTAGGCGGATGATATGACAGTAGAAGTTATGTTTAATTTAGGGTTTTTTTCCCTAGAAGGAAACCCCTCCTTTTGTATGAGGGTATTGTATTATGGCTGTGTATTGTATGTGTATTCTCCGAGCGAGAAATAGATAGGGAGACTGTGAGAGAGAACAAAGAATATTACAACAGATCTGTTATAGGTTGTGTCTCTTCATTTTGCTAGATAATATAAAGGAAGGAATGGTTTTTTGGGGTGGACGTAGCCCAAATTGGGTGAACCACGTATATCTGTGTCTCTCTTGTTTTATATGTTTTATGTGTTTGTGTTTTCTGAATATTTATGTGTTGCATTGCTTTGTAATATATAGTTTTCTAAAAAATATTAATGAGATGAAGTGTTATTTCCGCTACATCTTTGTATTTATGGTTATATGTGTATTCTGTTGCTTTCCTGCATAAATATGGATCAGTGGTATCAGAGCGGTCTGCATTTTCTCGATCCTTATTTGCATTTCCCCAACGAGGTCGGGGCATAAGGAGTTAGGGCTCGATCTGGTTTAACCTTTGCAAGATCAGCCTCGCAAACCCTAACGGCCACCCATGGGGGACGAAAAGAAAGATGAGGGAGTAGGATATCCTATCAAAATATTGCTCGAGGAGGCCCTCAAAAAGCAAAGGAACGCGATGATGGATAAATTTTCCCAGATCCTTCAACGACTACCCACCGACGACGCATCTACATCCAGCAACCATTCTAGAGGCACGACTCCCTTTAAGGTACAAGTAAACTTTGACATTTCCATATTTGAGGGTCAAACAGATGCAAGTGTCATAGATATATGGTTGAATCTATTGGAAGGATATTTCTTGGTTCATGAATTTTCCGACTGTGAGAAGATTATTTTTTCACTCCTCAAAGCTAGCCCCCATGTCAAGGACTGGTGGGAAACCTGCTATGAGAAAAAGGACGAGACAAAACCCTCTCTGTTCTCAACCGTAACCACTTGGAATTATTTCTAAGACACCATTAAGGAACAATACTATCCCATGGGGAGCCATGAGGACAAGTACATATAATGGACCACACTGTGACAACAAATGGATCAATATGTGCATGAGCTGACGAATATGTTCCATACCCTGCACACAAAGTTGGGTATCAAAGATTCAGAGAAACATTTGGTGCTAAAGCATCGCAGTTGTCTGCACAGATACATTCAGGAGGGAATGGAGTTCCTCGACATCTCCTTGCTTGGTACGACATACTGGTATGCTGCCAAGATTGAGCAGAAATTCAAACAGAAGAAGTGAGACTTTGGATCTGCGAATCAAAATCAAGGGAAATGTGCCCCCAAATCGCATAACAAAGGACAAAGCCAAGGCATGGCAGCCCAATACAACCTACCAAATCTACAAGAAAAGAAAAACATTGCGAAGCCAAAGAAGGACACTGGAAAGTGGTGTGAGTTCCATAAGAACTCCACTCACAACACAAGTGAGTTTCGGGCCAAGCAGTTGCTGGTGGACGAGATGAGGGCTTCAGAATCAGATGCATGCTCTGACTCTGAATCAGAACTTGACAAGGGGACTGAAAAAGGGAAACATATTATTGATGCAGAGCCCAACGCCATTGTTGCCACTGTGAAGATCCATAAGGAGGAACCAAAATATCGAGAGGAGGAGGAGCGTCTCTTCCACTCCTAGATGTGGGTAAAGGGTTCCCTGCTATAGTTCATTGTCAATAATGGGAGCCAAAAGAACCTCATTTTAGCAGATGCCGTGAAGCGGTTGGGCTTTCCGACCACAACACACCCACAACCATACACCATCAGGTGGCTTCACCAAGAATGGGATCTCCGGTCAACCATCAGTGTCAACTTCCCTACAACATCAAGCCCTTCACGGATGAGGTATTATGTGACATTACTCCTCTTGATGTTTGTTGAGCCACACTTTTGCCCAAATTTTTACGATTTGTATCAAATAAATACATACTTGTAACTCGTGTTTTTAATCGTTATTAATCCATTATGTTGTTAATTAGAGGAATTTTAGCTATTAAATTATAAATTATTGTTTTTAGTTAATTAATGAGTGTTTTTAATAAATTACTTCTTGGTTGCAGGAAGGTTTGGTACAGGAATACATTTAACTGTGGACGCAGTCGCATAACTGAAGTGGTCGTGCACCCATCTATTGAAGAAGGGCCAGAACTTTTTGGGCAAATCCATGAAAAGTTGCGGAATTTCGATATGCAAAGTCGTGGACAGGGATTATCTAGGTTTAAAAATGATGAATCTATGCCTATTCTAACTGGTATAAAGAGAACATCCAATGCAGAACCTTCAGATTGTCAAAGAGTTAGAGCAGAATCAATGCGTGCCAATGGTTTTATCCCTGCAAAGATGGTTCGTGTGAAACTGCTGAATCAATTCTTATGGGGTTATGTGAGCAGCTTATTAGATTGGAATGTTGCGCTGTCCTCAGGAAAACATGGTTATGACATAAAGAATCCTAACAGCACATGTAAATTGTTTTGTTTGGACACTGCCATTAAAGCAATGCCGTTGGAATTGTTTCTGCAAGTCATTGGTTCTGTAAAGAAAATTGGAGATTTGGCTGAAAGTTGTAAGCATCGAGTTTGCCTACGTGACCTCCCGGATGAGGAATTTAACAGTATTATGGATATGCATGCAGCTGGTCGTCTCTCTTGGCTCATTGATGTAATAAGGTGCTTAAAGTTACTACGCCTTGTGATGGTCAGAGGAAATGGAGTAGAGGATGTTAGCACAGTCCCACAAGTTGTTCTGACATATGCTATGGAGCTCAAACCTTACATTGAAGAGCCTGCTCCTCGTGCATTTCCTTCATTGGAAGTCAATGTCTTTGACCTACGACCAAGGGTACGACATGATTTTGTCTTCTCTAGCAGGGAGGCAATGGATGCCTATTGGAAAACTCTTGAATATTGTTTCTATGCTGCAGAGCCAACTGTTGCATCACGTGCTTTTCCTGGATCTACTGTACCTGAGATTTTTGTACAATGTTCATGGACATCTGTTTAGGTTATGAGTGTTGAGCAATGCACAAAGTTACTCAAACGTGTTGCAAATGATGATCTCCAGAAGCGTATGCCATTCAAGGAGTGTGTCAAGCTTGCCAAGGATCTAAACCTTACATTGGAACAGGTTCTGAGGGTATCTTATGAGAAAAATAGGAAAGCTCGTCTTCAACATCTTACATGACTGATGGATTGAACATGCCTCTACAAAACAAAGTGCTTTAGCAACCTGAGCATTCCTCTGCCAGCCATACAAAGTCAATTTCCTCTAGAAACAAAGCAACAACAAAATCCCATGAAAGGAGGAACACTTTCCTGAATCGACAATCTGTTTCAAACCAATTTTAATTCCGGCAAATTGTAAAAATATTCAGTTTCTCTATTTCTGGGTTGAAGCCCCATTTTGGTCATGAACAATGTATATATAAGCTGTTGTAGTCGATAGAGGAAAATAACTCTGCGTAGAAGATAGGAGGGCGATGTGTGAAGATAGGGAGAAGTCGATTGATTATAGGGAGTAGCTGCACATTAGATGGAGTGATGGATAGAGAGTTGTGCACATTAGAATGAGGAGTAGCTGTAGAGTAGCTGAAAGTCGATATAGAAGTCGCTGAGAGAGATGTGGTAGCCATAGAATGATAGATAGGGGAGTCGATTTTCTGGAGAATAAGTCGATGAGTGGTAGTTGTAGAATGAGAGATAGGTAGTATTTGTGCATTAGATAAAAAAAAAAGAGAATTAGATAGATGGAGTGATGGTCAGCGTTGTGAGCAGATATGGGTAGTAGCTGTGCATTCGATGAGGTTGATCGATTAGATAAGAGCAGTCGGTCCATTGGAATTAAGGAGTAGAGATGTAATTAAGGGGATGGATAAGTGAGTCCGTCATTTAGAGAGGGAATTTCTCTGATGTAAAAATCGATCTCTCAGATTTGGAGAGGGTGCAGAATCATTGAGTCTGCTCAGCAATTAAGGAGATTTCTCAATGTGAAGTCGATTTGCTCATATGTATCTGGCATCAAATTTCCCAGCACAATAATTGTAATGCAGCAACATATAATGTATTTATTGATTCAGATTTGATTAGATGTTCTGATTTAATTTATTTTGGCTTCTGCATTTGTTTTGTTTTCATATAAGCATTGTAATTTTCTTTTTAAACTTTGAATTAATTTAAGACTTGCTCCAGGGAGTGGAAAGGATCCATCGCAACCTGGAGTTGAGTTCTAATCCTTCATAGCTTTAGGATTTGTTTAAATTGTAGAATTATCTTTTGTTTTAAATTGTTTTTTTTTTAATAATATTTACTATTTCTTAATTATACTTAGATCATTGTTTTGTTTTTCAATTTTTGAGTTTGATTCGGGAGTTAGAATAGAATTTAATACTTCAAGTTTAGTCATGGTTTTTCTTACTTAATTTGTTTGAATATTTGCAGACTTAGTGTTCATTTAATTTGTTCATTTGGTTTAATGTTAATAATTAGATTTATTTTTAATTAGAATTGTTTTTGTTCTTTTTAGTATATATCATTTCTTCATTAGAGATTTTGATTGTGTAGGTAGCACTGATTTAGTTTTCATTAATGATTTACCTAAGCGTGATTTAGTTTTAGTTAGTGAGTGACATGATTTTGATGATTTTAAGAGCAAGCTTGTTTTATTTCATTAAAATATTTGAATTGAAGGGTATTATAGATTGTTTTCAATAGGATATTTTCAAGTATTATTTTACATAAAGTAAAGTAGTTGTCCTTTAACAATAGTCAGGATTGTTTCTTTTGTTATTTTAGAATCTTGAGTTTGTTTTAACAAGTAGTTTTAGCTAGTTTAAGGTGTGAATTTCTAATGTGTGGTCTTTTTCTTATCTAAATATTAAGTATTATTTTCTAAGTTAATGAGAGGAATAGTTAGATTAAGTTTTTCAAGCTATCATAGGATATTTTGTGAATGCGAGAATATTACATGATTAAGAATTGATTTGTCTTTTCTTGTAGCTTAATTGCAGTATCGAGTTTTCTCGATAGGAATTAGTTCAATGAGTTTCCTTTTCATGATTTCTTGTTTGCGAGCAAATGTGTGTTTCATTTCAGCACCTAGTTTATCATTAATAAGGAATACATTTATACTCTGATCAGTAAGCTGACCCAATATGCAATACAACTCGCGTTTACGACTCCCGGATTGATAATTAATATTGAAAGGTTTAATCCGACAATTAAGCCGACCAACAATGTTTGTGATGTATTATTAGGCCTACCATACTTGTGGAAGCGACATGTTGTGTATGAGTCCCGACCTCGCGTTATTATTGTAACTTTGGGAAATAAGTTGTATAGGATACCAGAGGTACCACCACCTGTCGCCATCTCTTTGTTTACTGTAAAAAAATGCAGTAAGCTCATTTCCAAAACCACGAAATTTATTTTCCTGATGATCCACCCCCAGGGAAAGAATAAGACTATGGCCACGACCTCCAAACAGGGCTCCTTTGCACGACAATAATAAATGGACAAGGTTGTGGAGGAGTATGGGGACATCTTCACCTCACCCACAGGGGTGCCTCTGCACTGTCAGGTCAAGCACCCCATTCATCTGACCCCAGGTGCGCTGCTACCCAATGGAACGATCTATCGTCACTCTGTTATGGAGAATGATGAAATTAAGAGGCAGATTCAGGAGCTGTTGCAGAAAGGTCACATCTGACCGAGTTCATTGCCCTGTGGGAGCTCGATCGTGTTGGTACAGAAGAAGGATGGGACTTGGAGACTCTGTATTAACTATTGGGCACTAAACAAGATCACTGTCCAGAATAGGTAATCGATCCCATAGATTGATGAAATTCCAGACCAACTCAAAGGGGCTAAATATTTTAGCAAGATCAACTTGAAGTCTGGGTATCACCAAGTACCAATTGAACCCTCTGATGTGTGGAATACTGCCTTCAAAGCCAAGGAGGGAATTTTCGAATGGCTGGTCACATCTTTAGGGTTGATGAATGCTCCCGCGAACTTCATGAGGTTGATGGAAGACATCTTGCGACCATTCACCAACTCATTTGTAGTGGTGTACTTGGATGACATTCTGATCTTCAGCCATACTTGGGAAGATCACCTCCACCACATCTAAAAAGTCCTCTAGACACTGCGGCAACACAAGTTGTGTGCCAATTTGGAGAAGTGCATTTTTGGCATGACCCAAGATCAATATCTGAGATACATTATTAATGAAAGAGGGGTGCATGTGGATCTAACCAAGATCCAAGTCATTCGGGATTGGACAGCCCCAAACACTCTAACAGAGATTCAAAACTTTTTGGGTCTTGCTAATTTCTACCGTAGGTTCGTGTTGGGATTCTCTCATATCACTTGGCTCTTGAGTCAAGTCACCAAGGGAGGAGCGAAAGAAAAATTCTTTTGGTCAGAATCTCAACATAAGTCATTCATAGAATTGAAACATTGCCTCTATTCTACCCCAGTGCTCACATTACTAGACTTGCAACAACCATTTGAGATTGAGACATATGCCTCCGACTATGCTATTGGGGAAGTTCTTACTCAACAGGGGGGTCCAGTGGCATATCACAGTGAGAAATTGTCTGACACAGTCCGCAAGTATCCCACTTATGAAAAATAAATGTATTCCATTGTTCAGTCTTGTCGACAATGGAAGCATTAAATTTTCGGGAAGGAAACAATAATCCACATAGACCACCGACCCCTGTAGTTCATACAGACACAAGGGAAGTTGTAGAACGATCGCCATCAGAAGTGGTCCACATATTTGCAAAAGTTTCATTTGAACATCAAGTACATGAAGGGTAGCACCAATAATGTTGCAGTCTGCCTCAGCCAACCACCGATCGTGGCGCTAACCACCATTCTCAACTCTTGTGGGTACGAGACTTTGGATTGGTTGCTTCTCTACAAGAGCGATCCATAATTTGGCCACACATACAAGGCACTCTTGGGGGGTACACAAGTTCCAAATTTTCACCTCCAAGATGCACTGCTATGTCATCTAGGACACCTTTGTGTTCCTTCAAGCGAGCGTGCCAATATGATATGGGAAGCATACTACAGTCGAGTCGTTGGGAATTTAGGGATCGATAAAATAGTGGTAGTACTACAAAAGTATTTCTATTGGTCGAACCTTCGACAAGATGTCGGGAAGTACATCAGATCCTGCACTACTTGTGCCATTTCCAAACTGACTATCAAGAAGAAAGGCCTCTATACTCTGCTACCTACCCCTAGTTGACCTTGGGAATCCATCTCCATGGATTACATGTCGGGCCTTTCTTCTACTAAGCATGGAAATGACTGTGTTTTCGTGGCTGTCGACAGATTCTCAAAGATGGCCATTATGGCGGAATGCAAGAAGAATATCACAACAGAAGCCACTGCTAAACTCTTCTTTAAAAGAGCATGGGTGAACTTTGGGATCCCACAGTCTATCATCTCAGATCGAGACAGCAGGTTCCTCAACACATTTTGGTCCAGCCTCTCATGAATGCTGGACACCAAGCTCACTAAGTCCACAACTTTCCATCCCCAAACTAATGGCCAGAAAGAGGTCATCAACAGGATGGTTGTACACATCTGTGCATGTACAATTCAAAGCATCCACGCACATGGGATGAGAGCCTCCCCTATGTAAAACATAGTTATAGTTGGCCTCTCCATTGCTCAACCAGCCACAACAACTTTCAGGTGGGCTTGGGATTCTAGCCATTATGTCCCACTAGCGTAGCCATGCCATTTGCGACTACTTAGGTCGATTCGACTCATGTCTAGTATGAAGTTGACAAAGTGAAAAACTTCATCGAGCATGTTAGCACTACAATTTTTCAAATATTTTCAAAGTCTGGTCATCATTATCCAAGGAATCAATCAGCCTTTTCAGTTCGGTTGTAATATTAAAGTCTCGCTGTCAAAGTGTAGTTGTGTGCAGGTGAGTTTGAGAAGAACTAGGCAATGATATGAGAAGTGTACAATGGTCAGATAGTTCTAAATATGGACTAGATCCAAGCTCAGGAGAGACTAGCGCTACAGAATACCGAACAAGCTCAGGAGGGTTACGCCGTGGAGAAAAACAAATTAGTAATTAAGATCATTTATTCGTTAAGGGAACGTATACGGGCTTGTTGAATGAAACAGTGTTCATTATTGAAGAAATCGTATAGATTTCCTGAAGACAAAGAACTCATGTATTTTCCTTAAAAAAATTATGAGTTTTGGAGGAAGTGTAAAGGGGAAAATAGATGGTCAGGGTCAAAGCGCGGAATTGAAGCAGAGAGATGGATGGTGGAGATCATAGCATATAAATGCAAGTTAGATGGATGGACAAGATTAGATCGCGAGATCTACGTCAGATATAAGCAGTCGAGAATGGATATACAAAATAAAGATGCAAGAGAGTTAATGGATCAGAGGTTGTGAAGAGTGGCCACGTGTCGGCCATAGGTTCCATCGCATATCGCATTCGGTAAAGGATATAAGTTTGCGATATGGTCAAACTTACGAATTTGCGATGCAATAAGATGTGGTTCTACAATGCAATGCAAAGAGAGGTAAATTAAGATCTGTGCGATGTGGTAAATATTGCACATCGCATGCGATAAGGTATAGTGGTGATTGTGAAATTTCAATAAGTTAATGTTGCAAAGCTGCGACGAGGTAAGTTTTGCGATGCGCAATGAAGTGCCGAAGGAAAGGGTTTGCGGTTTTGCGGTTTTCCCGATTCCCTGATTGCGATGTAAATGGGCCCCATTGTCTGTCATGCCACGTCTCCTCTCTTCTCATCGTACATTGCACTTCATGAATCTTAACCTTTAACTCTCGTTCCTCATAACAAAACTCCCGATTTTCGATTTGCGAGCAGTCCCACCTCCTTGCCTCATCATCACCCCCATCGCAAATCGCATTCCCTCCCGCTTATGTCTTATGTTTAAACATTCTGACCCCGATCTGTGATTTCGATATATGTATAAAGGGTTTTTCTCCTCCTGCTCATCATTTATTTTATAATCTCTCCCTCTAATAAAATGAAACCCCGCTATCTCTTTCAATCCGCCTCCATAACCTATTTAACCTCCATATTTCTCGCTCCTCTTTTATTTCTCCTGCTGGTCCACAATTCAACGTGTCTCCTTCTCATATCTTTCACGTGCTCGGTATTTTTTTTTGAAACCTATCTATATGGGTTTTTCCACTCCAACACTATTTCCACGTTTATTTCGAAATCCTACCATGAAAAACAAGAAACCAAAGGAAAGGAACAACGAAAAAGTTTATCTGAAACATATTTCTACCATTACTTTGAGCAGCACCAACAAATTTCCACAAGGCATCACGCAACATTCAAGGAATAGTCACAGGTTTATAGAAAATTTGGCAGAAAATATTTAAAAATTTGACACCTATCAACAAATAATAGTATGTTCTTAAATGCTCAAAGACAATTTGTCAATATGATTAATTCCATCAGAGTTCTGTTAGGATTGTTGTGTTAGTGTGTTTGGTGCATGCATGTACGAAATCACACCAACTTAAGGGGTGTGGTTTACCCTCTTAAGTTATTGGTCACAGGCAGAAAATATATGGAGTCAAGCAAGTTAATGGAACATGCTAGAACATAAACATACTAGATAAAGAAATAACATGCATATTCAAACATAAAAATTATACTAAAAGTAAAACAAATAAGACAAAAGCTCTAAATAGAGTCAAACAACTGCAATAATAGAAACGGTGGTGCTTACGTCTCCTCTTATTGAGTGCTGGTAGGAAAAGAGGATGAAACTTTAACCCACTTGCCAAGGGGCCCTTAGAACTTGGGGTTATAAGTCCTAATGCAAGGATGTCTTTACTTCCAAGCTTGCCTCAGTGCAAAGTCTCCCTCTCTTTAATATGGTGGATTGAAGTTTTTGGATGGCCAACAATTGAGTCCCCTCTATCTCTGCTCTGGATCACACAGTGCTGGTATTTTTTGGGGAAATTCTGGCTAGCATAACAATGTGCTCTCAAGTTGTTCATCTCTTGGTGGCCTTTTATAGGAGAATTAAAATCCTCCTTCCCTCTCTTGGTACATTGTGGATGGTGACCCAAGAGAGGGGGACGATTCCATTGTGTGCCACATTTATTCCATTGTGTTCTCCCTTGATGTCCTAACGAGGCTTGGGTGGCTTTCCATAGGCGGCTTCAAGTGTGGAATCAATGTCCTGGAGTGTGCTTTTCGTGGTCCCAGAAAGTGACTTCCACCACTCCCAGGATTGTGTGCTTTTCGTGTCAAAAGGCACACAAAGGCACTCTTATCAAAGGATTTTGCACGCAAAAGAATTTATGACTTGCTCAAATTTGATTTTTCCTCAGACCTTAGATATATTTAAATACTTTCCAGATTGTCTAATGTCTCTCAGCCTTGGAAATCCTTCTGCCTAACATTAAATAATGTCATTGTTGCTTGTACGATTTTCCAGTGTTAACAGTTGCCCCCTAATTTTTGAGGTCTAGGAAGAACTGTATAGCCTAAATACATTATAGTTTCTTTTCTGTATACTGTGTGTAGAGAGAGAGACTTGCGTGTAGCTCAGAATTAGAGACACCCTGCAATGGTTCGAATAAAGACCATGTCCTGTGGGACCCCTGTAAGAAAATATAATACAATATATACAAATTTTCTACGAGGCGGGCATGTCTCATTCTCGTAATGCTGTGGCTAGTTAAAAGAATCTATTTGATAGATACATGTTTTGTCTATGTCAATAATATGGTAGTGATCTGCTGGTTGATGATGATGATTGCTGATGCCCTCATTGGCATTTTTTCTTTGATAATAGTGGAATGTGGTAACCATATGCGTAAAATTGGTATGGAATATAATTGCGCATTGTACACATAGGTGCTGGCTGGGACCTTCCCGTGTAAGAATTTCCGAATAAGATTCTTATGAAGGCACAAGTCTTCGACGAATTTGATCAAAGTGAAATGGTTGTAAGGTACGATACCATCTTGATATGAAATCTTGTGTTGTAGTCGAATGTCAGGAGGATCGATGACATCTGTGGGCAATGATGTCTCCCATAGTGCCAGCTGAGGATGCCTTTTTTATGGAGAGGGATGATCCAAAGCACTTCTTCCTTTTTGGAAAATAATTGTTGGAGTCGACAAAAAGGAAGCTTGAATCGAACGAGGGGATCGCTGATATGAAGGTTCAAGGTCCTGGATGTGATGGGTTTAACATAGCCATGGTGGCAAGGGGTGGCTGAAAACCGATGATGGGGATTCAGTGGCCCAAGGTCAAAGTATAATAAGCAGCTTGGCGATAATCATGACTATTCCTAATGGGGAAACCCCTGGATTCGGTAGGACTTCCAGGGTGGGTATAAACTGTATATGAATGTCATGGTGGCTTTTGCAAGAGGGTGTGATACTTAGACCAAAGGTGTTCAAGGACTGTTTCCATGAGAGAAAATATGAATGAGTGGGTGGGGGACATAGCGCACCATTTGTGGTCTTTTTACACTTACCAAAAGAATAAAATAATAGGGTTTGGTTTGTACAAAACACAGAGACGGGTGGCCCAAAACATGAAAGTGTTTGCTAACTGATGATGTGAGGAAGGTGTTTTACTGAGGGTGGGGGCCCCATTGGTTGATCTCATGTGTGAGGTTGATGAAGAAGATGAAAATTATGACAGATGGGATTATGCTGATGGATGTATGGTGGGCCAAATGCGAGGCGCGGTAGTGTGCTTTGATCTGCTTGTACAACCTGACCATCCGGGAAAGGGGTTTTATTTTGTATGGTAAAACTTGACCTTATGCATGGTTGATGGATGGGAATGAGGTGCTTCCCAGACTAAAGTGGTATGGCCATGGAGTCACTTTTTCTGTGATATATGGTCTACTGTGGGTGCCGAGCGCCATGGAGGGGATGCTCTACCGACCAACGATGATGTTTATCATGTGCAGGGCAAGGTGATGATAAACACGGTTGGATATGTGGAACCTATGGTTGATTTCTGATGGAGAAATGATGTCAGGATATGCAGAATTTTCTGGGACTCTATCATGCTTGGGGTAGAATGATACCTTCTCTGGAACTTTCAATGGATGGAGTTGTGGATGGTTTTCGAGATTTCTTGCAAAAACAACTACCTCAAGTGAAAGCATCTTCTTTATCAAATTTTATTGAAATTCACGAGCTTTAAAAAAAAGATGAGAGAGGGCATACCTGCCGGCGTTGAAAAATTATTTTCTTGGGACTGTGAATGTGTGGCATCGCCTCTATTCATTATGGAGTTTTGATCATAGTGTTTCTTTTGGTTCAGAGAACGAACCCTCTGATCTCTCATTACAATCCTCCAAAGTTTTTGAAAAGGGCGATATATAGGTGACTATGGCCCTAATTCAATTCATTTGTACTTGTTGAGTTCTTGAGAGGTTAGAGGCTTCTGCAGAGCAGTTATTGCCACTGTGCTCAACCTGAGCACCAAGGATTAGTGATATCATGCCTAGGTAGCCTCCATGACATCCTGCACTTTTAATTTTTTCAATCTGAGGGTGCCGAGGTCCGTACAAAATTGGTTTGTACGGATTCTTAGTAATTTTTACCCTAGATTGCACGGGTGATTACGGTAAAAGCGCGCCCTCTATGCGCGTTTTCTGGGGTTTTGCATGCCTTATGCAATCTATTCCCCTTTTTGTACATGCGTGCCTTCAACACGCTTGTTTGAGGGACAGGCGTGCAAAAGGCCGAGGAATTTTTTTAAAAAATTTTGCCTATTTTTTGATGTTTTTTATGTTGATGATGGGTTCCTGTTTGGATGACAGGTTGTTGTGGAGGGAGCAGGATTGGCCCAAGCTTCATATTGCATTAGCCGTCAATGGTCATGTGCACCGATAGTTGGCGCAATGGGGCTACTAAAATTCATGGAGAATGAGCTTCTTCGCTCACATGACCGACTGCTACGTTACTTGATCCAACATTGGCACAAGAGGCGCAACATATTTGTGTTGCGTGGGACTAACCTTGCTATCCATCCCGAGACAGCTGTATACTTTGTGACCGGGATACTGCTTCATGGTGAGGCATTGTGTTATCCACTCCCTTCTAGGAGGGTGGATTTGGAGAGGTTCTGGGCATGTCATTGTGGCGGGGCACCTCTTACAAAGGGGTGTATCAACATTGCCTCAGTGACAGAATTGGCTGAGCGAGATGCGCTTTGGAAGCTACTGTGCGACTCACAAGGTCTTCGGCTCCACATCAGGCATTAGGCCCGCAGGTGGGATTCTTGTGCCGACTGAGGTTTGGGCACTTTTTCATTTTTTCCCACTTCTGCTATGACGAGATGGTGATGTAGTTTAACAAGGTCTAGAATGGATCAAAGATGTTTGCGTATGCCAATATTCTATGCAGCATTATGTATGATAGGGTAGCGCTGTTGAGACCTGTGGTGGCGGTGCCTCTTGGGGGGCCACGGGAGCCTCACATGAGGAGGTGGGATCTTGTGCTGCCGCGAGGGGGTGGGGGTATGGTGGGGTGTTACTGGAATGCCACGACGTAGGCCTGGTTTGAGGTCAACCCCTAGAAGTTTCTGCCATTCCCATATGCAGGGATGGACTTCTGGGGGGATCCAGAGATGGGTCTCCCTCTTGGTTATGCTTGGAGGCCAGCAGGTATGTTTTTATTTTTTTGTATTTATTCGAATATATATGTTTTTAAGTGTTTTTATGGTGACACTGACATATTTTTGGTTACTCTTGCAGATGTTGGCAAGGTAGGTCGCCCCGTGGCTCGATTGGTTGGCCACGAACCTCTTTGGAGACCTCAGGGCGGTCATGGGGGGCCGAGAGGAGACGCTGCATAGCTTCAGGGTGGTGGACCTTGTGGTGGTGCTGGCCCTTTGGGAGAGGGCAGCAGCTCAGTTGCTGCTGAGGCTGCGACCGAGTGAGCTCGTGCCGATGTGGAGGTGATGCGTGTTGATGCGGCGGAGGCTCGCATTGCTGAGCTGACTACTCGGGTGTCAGCTCTAGAGGATGCCTGGGGTCAAGTGGACCGCTTGACCTAGGGGATGAATTCTTGAGGTTTTTTGGATGACCTCGAGGAGGTCTAGCTGGAGACGTTGACGGCTCGGGAGAGGGATTATCGGCCAATTTTACGTCGGGTGGCTGTCTCAGTTTTGACGGTGGCTCCAGTAGTGGTACCGGGAGCGGCTGTGGGTCCAGGTGCCCCACCTGGGGGAGAACCACCCTAGATTTTACTTATATATGGGGAAAGCACCCATTATGAGGATGCTTCCCCTATTTTTGACGACTTTTTGTGTATCTTTGGGCTTGCCTTTGGGTTAGCGACACTGTTTTTTGTACTCAGACATATACACCATGATATATATATATATATATATATATGAGAGATATTTTTTGTGGCTGTACATGTTGTGCCCCCTGTTTCTGCTTATGGATGATGTTATGTTGATGGATATCTATGTTTTTGGTTTTTTATGTATGATGGTTTATTTGAGATGCATTCCAGTTTAGAATATTGTTAGCTATGCGATCAACTGTTTGGTTTTGACTCCTTAGTACATCTGTAAATGTAATATAGTCAAATTGTCTGCTTAACCTTTTTTCTTGCAAATATTTTCTAAATAGATGTGAATCTCTTGTCTCAAATGTTTGGTTTAATTGCGACACTACTAACTAGGAACCGAGGTAGACATGCATATGGCGTATGCCCTGATGGAGGGCGTCGCACATAAGTCCGATGATGGCATCATATTCTGCCTGATTGTTTGTTGCTGAACCAATGCACACACCGTTTGTGTAGAGTGGTGATCGTTCAGGGTGATAGATGACCCAGGTATCTGCTGCTAAACTTTGAGACCATATTGATGCTCCATCAGCAAATCCGAAGTAAGGTTTGGGTTGGTAATCCATGGCGACACTTTGAGCGCATTTTGTAATAAGTATTTTGGTCAAAAATTTAAAGTGGTTGGGTTTGTGTACGCTAACTTTAGGGCAGGGCCTGCCTGGCCCTCATGGGTAGAACTTCTTGAGGTAAAGGCCGTTGACGGGGTTGCTGAGGTATGCCCTGTCTGATTCCGTCAAGATGTATGCCCCCTGACGGAGGCAATGTTTTACGATGTAGGGTGCTGTCCACAAGGTTTCGAACTTTCCTAGCCCTAGGGCTTATTTTGTGACATCATATCGGAGGACTAGTTCTCCCTCGGTGAATGAGTGAGGGTTGATGTGGTGGTCGAATGATGCTTTTACCCATTTCTTGTGGGCCTCGTTGTGTTGCAGTGATTGTTATCGGCTTTTTTCAATGAGATTTAGTTGTACTAGGTGATGTTCTAGAGGCTGGGTATCATCGAGGAGTTCGATAGCGGCACGCAAATTTGGGATCTTGCGGAAATCAATGCAAAAGCGCAAGGTACCTTGACCTTTTACGACAGGAATAAGGTGGAAATCTTGGGATGTGGGGGTGTTTGCAATCCTATTTCCGATATGCAATGATACAAATCGTATGTGGTGTATCATGTCGTCGGTGTTTGGTGGGGGAAGAATCTCCGTGATGGGAATTTGCATAAGCACAAGGTTGGGTTCCCCGCTAGGATGGTCAATTTCCGGTGGGTGGAGATTGTGCCTGGTGTTACCCCCTATAAAATTTTTGACAAGCAAACAGGGGGCTAAATGTTTTTGAGCCTTCAAGGAATGCATTTCCTTTGGAAACACATCATCCTTGAAGCCTATTTCATAATTCCCTGCCTTTGTCTGTTTCCCCCTGCTGTCATGAGGTCAATAAGCCTCGCTGAACGATAAAATTTTGCTCAAAAGGCCTTATTTCTCCCCTTGTATCTCTGCAGAATTCCCCCACTTTATCTTTTTTCCCTTTTTCCCAAAATCCCCATGAAATCCCACCTTTTCCCTCGATTTCCTCAAATTTCCCCTCTATCTCCCTATCGTTACCCTCTTATGGCTTTAAAATCCATTGAAATGGGCTCAAAACCCACTTTAAACCTTATAATAGGGCTTAGCCCATTTTCCTGTCAGCCCTAACCACTTCCCCACATATTCCCGTCACCCAAAGGCCAAGCGCTTAAGCTTTAAGCACTAATCACATCGGAAAAGACCAAGCGGAGCGTTAAAATCCTTTGTAACATCATGAAAACTCCGATGCAATTGTTTTGTTAACAAGTCCTGCGACTTGGTATCCACCGTTGATTTACCATATAGATAGGACGACCCGCGCAATATCGCAATCTTTGCAATCGCAGCACTCAAGTTTGGTTCCCCGATCGGTTCGTCGCAAGTGTTTGCGATGCGATCAATCGCAAGTCCTGTCTTCCGATCCCCGATCACGCTATCTCCCGATATCATCCCAGATGTTGATCCCCTTGTCTAATCCAATAGCTATCGCTTGTCCCCGCTCATCGCAATCGGAATTTTGTTAGTGCCATTCCTTCGTGTCCTCGCCAATTGCGATCCCCCGATCCACATCTCCACCGTCGATTCCCGTGTGAATCCAACCGTCATCGTACTTCCCAATCGCTTCTCCTTCCTCAATCGCAATCAGAAGTTATAAGTGTGCGTCCCTCTCGTCCATCACAATTGCGATTCTCCGACTAAATATTGACCGACCGTTGGGTTTGAGATCTAACGGTTCAAAGCGAATTGCCCTCCGCCTCAGCTGGGTCCCACCTCGTACGTCTACGTCCACGCATTTTGTTACATTTCCTTCGCTTTCCTTTGTATTTTGTTTGAAATCCAAGGTTCAAGACTTTACACTAAAGTCTTATATTTCACTGTTGTTCCGCCCAATTTCATATATCACTCCGCCGCTCAATCTTTGCCGTCGATCTTTGTCCCCTGACCATGATCTAATGGTCGGCGCTGCATTCCACCACCAAACCCTATTATTCATAGTTTCCTCCGTTTCATTGCATTTTGTCACCAATTTTTAGTGAAAAACCACCATTACACCGTCGCGCTACCATTTCATCCACCCTTCCATTGCATTGTTCTTCTCAGTCCAGTTGCGTGTTCCGCAGGGTACAGAAGGCAGACATGCCTCCAAAAATACACAGTATGGATACATCGGCAAGGTTTTTACCGAAAGAGGCGTGGAAATTAATATATGACAGGTTTCTCTACATCAACAGAATGTTTTCCTCCCAGAAAGGACGGGTTGCCCATACGGTTTTTATTTCATACCATGCTCTAGAGGAGATCTCCACTCAGAACGCAATCCAAGGATATCAGAGCATTTGTTGCTCAAGTATGGCGGATCATTCCATTTTTTATTGCCATTTTTTTTATTCACCAAAGGTACTACAAAGTACAGCAAACCAGAATGCATCAGAGACATACCTGGAATTAATGAAGCCTGAAGAAGACCATTGTTTTCTCCAAAGAGTGCCAAAAATTAATGCTCAGAGTTTAAAACAGAATGGGCTTCGGCCCTCTCCTTATTTTCTAAGTTTAATGTTATATTTAGTGTTCTACCTACTTCCTTTGCTCTTTTTCAGCTATAAAAACTATGAGAAAATTGTTGTAAAGGTTGTTGATGAGATAGCAGAGAGGTGCAAGCAGTTTCTCTTGAGATAAGTTCTATGTGTATAGTTGTAAGATAGGCTGAGGAAGATGTATTCAGACTGAATGACCAAGCTATTGGCTATGTTGTACCTGATTGGTGTTGATGTTTAATATGATAAGCACATTTCATTGGATCCTGATCTAAAGCTGCGATGATGTTTTCCTATCTCTGTGTTTATTTCCATTACATTTCTTTTCTTATGGCTCGCATCAGAAATTTGGCATAAGATTCACCCTTGTTAGGTGCCTTATGTTTCTGCTCTCCCAACCCTTTATGTTTTCTGCTGTATGTGCTATCTAAGAATTAGTTTCGATTAATTTAACCAGTGTAGTGGATGTCGTTGCCTGCTCTCTGATGTATGAATTAATGAATCTATTTCCTATATGTTCTTGTGAGGATTTAATTGGATGAATTGGGAACACTGGGAGGACTGAAATTAGTCTCTACCTCACTAGGATCTTTTTCACTCCAGTTACCTTTCTAAGATCCCTTAAGTTACCTTTGAGAGTGGCCCTTGAGTATGTCCAAGTAGGTCTGGAGTTAAATGACCTCTGACCTGATCTATAGACAGAAAGTGGTGTCTTCTCCTCCTTCTCACTTTCTCTCCTTAATGTTCATCTCACCCTCACATTTTAGGATCCAAGGCTTTAGACGACTAGCCCAACTGAAAGCTTGCATATTGACAGCAAGTAAATCCTTTCTTGACTCTATTGCCCAATGGACTTGGTATTCCCTGGACTATTTCTCCGTTGCCTAAATTCCTCTTTTCCCAGCCTTGTCTCATGTTGAACCCTTCCTTCCTGATTCCCAACAACCAAGCTCATAATCAAACAAACGAACATCGTGCATATAACTAGCCTAACATCTTGAAATTTTGAGCTTCAAAGACATATACCTTTGACTCCCATAGAGAGATCCCTCTCTGGACCTAGGAGGGCTAGATCCTAAGGTCTGAAAGTGGTTCTGATGTTGTCTCATCTTTTGGTCTTACCAACCTGGCCAAAACATGGGAACCCCAACATAATGGCGACTCCGCTGGGGAAACTGAGTGCATTACACCTTAAGCATCCTTAAGCATTCAAAATACCTACAATCTATGGTTATGTTGGCAGTTAAACAGATTATATCCTCACATAAACCTCTACACCATTTTTGTGCTTCCCCATACTCTTGGATAGAGTCTGGAAAGGGCCAGGTAGCCTCCGGATCTCACACTCTCTCTGAGGTGACATATCTGGTAAATGCCCTCCCATTCAATCTCTGGTTAGAGTTTGCTGTGTTGTGAAGATATCCTTGAAAGAGGACATCCCACAAGCACTGTGGTGGACAGTGTACCCTCCCAAAACATCTCAAACCTTCCACCTGGTGACTCCAAGGCTCCATAAACGTTTCAAAGACTCCACTGGTGATCAGTAGGCCTGCTGATTATCTTGGTTCACATTAGACTCTACTGGGAGACCAACCTTCATAACAACATCAACCAAAATAGAAGTAACAAGTAGGGTTAAGCTTCCTTGTTAGAAAACAACATTCTGGCTTTCAGGACCATTTACACCAGAGCTTATCCCAACCCAAACCCACCTGAAATAGTTGATAAGCCTGAGAGAATCATCAAAGGATATCCTGTACTTGAAGGACCAACTATTTCTAGTCACATTCATAGAGCTAACTCTGCACCAGAAGACCTAACAACTCTATCACATTTTCTCCTTGACCTAGACCTACCTAATAGACTACCAAGGACTAGGTCATTCAATCATCTAGACCAGCCAGACCCTGAGTTTCACAGTTCACCATCTCATAGTGGTCAACACACTAGAGACAGAGGAACCCCTCCATCTACACCACCTGATATCCACTTCATTCAAAACTTGGGGCTCTCCCACCCTAGATCTGCTCAACAAACTTCTGTTGGTCCTAATATCCCTGTCATCCATATACCAGCTGCTCAAGTTAACCCTGTACCCCATCAGAACATTATCATGGCAGCCTGGTATGCACCTCTGGTTTTACCTCAACCCTTGTTACCCTTACCCAATGATTATCAGTCAAAAATCCCACAATTCACTGCTAAAGAATCCATCACAACCCAGAAACATGTAGATAAGATGGAGGATTCTTTTGAATATATGGAAATTGATGATGAAACAATCAAAATGAGAATGTTTTCCCAAAGCTTAGGGGGTGATGTAAAGAAATGGTTTAAAAGTTTACCTCCTGGAAATATCCAAGATCTCTCTGCGTTATATCAAACCTTCATAAACAAATGGGAAGTTAGGGCAAACCCTCGCCAGCTCCTAGCAGACTACATGACCCTTAAGAGGAACATGGGAGAGAGCGTCGATGATTACACCACTAGATTCAACAGCATTTACAATGCTCTCCCTCCACACATGAAGCATCCTTAAGGTATGGCCCTAGCCAAATATCATGATGGATTTGATGCTGACATGGCCTATGAGCTTAGAGATAAAGAGTATAACACATTGGAGGACATGCATAAAGGAGCAATAAATATAGAAGCCAATTTACTTGAGAAAAGAGCTAAATTAAGAGCTGAGAAAAGGGTAACATACATGGATGACAATGTAGCTTCCACATATGATCCCAAAGATGATAGATTGTCTAAAAATGTGGAAGAGCTACAACAAATGATAAAAAATATGGTTGTCATAGTTAGCAACAAAAACCAGAACCAGAACGTTAGAGGAAACAATGCTGCTCCCAACAGACAAAGAGAGTCAGATCAACAAGTTATTCCCCCATTTCAAGAAAAAATTTTAGATGAAGATGAGGGAATCATAGAAGAGTCTGAAGAGAATACAATAAACATGTTTGAAATAGAGGACTCAATCCATAACTGTGATTCAGAAGAAGATCAGCCCTCACCCTCATATTGGGATGAGGAAGGATTAGAATCTGAAGCCTACAAACTTGGATTTGAAAATGCTATAATGCAAGTCAGGGAACAATATGAACTTAGGAGAAAAAAGAGCCAAGATACTTCCAAAACCAAAGCTCCTGAGATCACCATCAAGAAAAGGCCTGACAGATCTTCTAAAGCAATCTCTGAAAGTAGCAAATCAGCAACTGAAAGTTCTGGAAAGGTAAAGAAAAGGACAACCAAGACACTGAAAAACAAAGCCAACCAACCAGCAGCACTAGCACTGCAGTTAGTGATCCTGATAAAACGATTCCTGACCCTGTACATAGTGAGAAATCACAAACTAATTCAGCTACTAAGGCAGTAGAAAATAAAACAGAGTTAAGCACTCCAAAGACCCAGTCCACTTTCAATTTAGAGAGTGAGATTGCAAAAATCAAAATCTCTGTACCATTATCTGAGCTGGCCACTCAGGATGTATATAAAGGCCAAATTTTGAAAGCGTTGAATCTGGGGGAAAACAACGACACTGTGAATTTGAGTGATGATCAACCTGCCCTCCTGTTTGGTCCAAAGATTGAGGGAAAGTTTCAGGAAGGGGTAGTTCCACCTTTTTATATCAGTCTCAACATTCATGAAAAAATACTCCACAATGCCATGCATGATTCTGGAGCATCACACAATTTAATGCCTAAGGTGGTGATGGAAATATTAGGCCTAGAGATAACCCGCCCTTAAAAATATTTGTATTCGTTTGACTCTAGCAGAGTAAAATGCCTAGGTCTAATCAAAGACTTGTGTGTAAGCCTCACCCAAATTCCTGCTAAGTGTATGGTCATGGACGTGGTGGTGGCAGATGTGCCACCTAAATATGGCATGTTACTATCTAGATCATGGGGAGCCAAACTGCAAGGGGTAATGCATATGGATGGCTCATATGCCACTGTCCCTATATTTGGCCAACTTAGAAGACTGTATAGGGAGTCCCAAATGAAATTCCTAGTCAGTAGCCCCGAGAAGCTTGAAAACTCCCCTTTATACTCTGTGCATAAAAATCTGGATTCATTCATCCTGTACAATGACCAATCCGTAGGAGAACCAGAATCGGGAAACGAAAGCGCAAAGGACAACACCGAGCCCATGAACGTAAACATAATGGCTACTCTGGAGGAATACGATGAAGAAAACCACGGGCAGAGTACTCAAACGAAACTCAAAGTAAACAGGAAACACAATGCATTCAACCTATCATTCACTCTCCTCAAACCTACCCACCACATGAAGAACAAGACGATTCACGACCTAGCACAGACTCCACAACGCAATATAATGGCGAACCCCTGTGATCCTGTACTAGGAAAACTGCCGGAGCAGGGGTGTGGTTACGTAATGTAGAGAGTGATTATGTAGAGAACCACGCTGTCAATCTGCACTTCAAATGCACAAATAATATTGCAGAGTATGAGGCTCTTATCCTGGGCTTAAATTTGTTGAAAAATTTAGGAGCCCATAGGGTAACTATGCTAGGAGACTCTGAGTTAGTTATCAAACAAGTGAATGGTGAATACGCGGCAAAACAACCTAGACTATAATATTGCAGAATACGAGGCTTTGATCCTAGGGTTAAATCTGTTGAAGAAATTAGGGGCCTGTAGGATAGCTATGTGGTCAATTTAGTGTGTCCTAAATTGCTGCATTTAATTTGTTAATCCGGGAATCGTAAGCTGATGAAGTGCGGCGCACTATATGTGCAAGATAACCTATTTCTTAACTTTTTGTCGTTTTTGGTTTTCTAAGGTGAAATGGAAATTCTAAAATGAAAACAAGTATGGTTATATTTGTTCAAGGAAATGATATCCCCTATAATGATTTACCAACTTGAAACTTAAAAAGGAATTTGAAATTTTCAATGAAAAAACTTGAAAGGAAATGAAACTGTACTACTGAAATGAAAAGATGCTGTAAGTCTAATAAATCAAAAATAGTGAACTAGTGAGCATGAAACTAAACTATTCTTGTTGCTATCTAAACAAAAAGAAACTATGCTTAAATAAATTCAAAATTGCAACAAAGTAAATCTAAATCAGATTACATCAATTTATCTTCTGATCCTTCATCATTAGTCCAGCTATGATTTTCGGAAGTAACCATAAACAACTTGAGTAACTGATATCTAACTTGCGGAAAGTAAACTAATATCAAACCATACATTCATAATTCAATCCCTCGCCATCAGTCCAGCTGTGGCTTTCGGAGGTAACTGAAGATGTCATGCACAATTTAACATTTCTAACTTGCAGAAAGGAAACTAATACTAAACTACACACTTCATAATACAATCCCTCACCATCAGTCCAACTGTGGCTTTCGGAGGCAACTGAAGACGTTATGAGTAGTTTAATATATTTAAATTTGCAGAAGGAAAACTAATACTAAACTACACATTTCATAATACAATCCCTCACCATCAGTCCAGCTGTGGCTTTCGGAGGCAACTGAAGATGCTATGAGCAGTTTAATATATCTAATTTTTCAGAAAGGAAACTAATACTAAACTACACATTTCATAATACAATCCCTCACCATCAGTCCAGCTGTGGCTTTCGGAGGCAACTGAAGATGCTATGAGAAGTTTAATATATCTAAATTTAACTACTGAAACAATTAAGCAAAACTGAGTTAAACAAAGCAATACTCAAATGAAACAGAAACTAAGAAAAACACATTAGCAACGGAACAATGTTAATTCCATGTCATTAGTCAAAAAGCTATGAAAATGCCCGGGCTGCCTATCTATAACCTGAAACAAGAACACTGATCAGTGATTAACAACATAAAACATGAAAGACAGAAGCGAAATGGAAATCAGGAAAGTTTATAAACAGAAATGAAAAAAAATGAAATGTATAAACATGTGAATGGATTATGGCACAATGAGCTTTAAAGAAATGAAATAAGAACTATACACTAATGCACAAAACCTTAGCTGAGCAGGGGCCCTCTACACCAGCCTTGGCAACGATCTTCAAGTACGAATTAAGTTGGAAAACAGAGTCTTCTTATATTAAAATGCAGTCATAACAGTATGGTAGTATTACGGCTCAAAGGTAGCGTAATTACATTACAGAGCAGACTTAATAAAATTAACAGAGACTAATCGGGACTAACTCTATATGCGTATGCAAACGCGTTATATATAACAAAAGAAATATAACTGTCTCCTAAAGTTTATGCTGGTGTATAACACGTAGACCATTACGTCCACGGATCTAGGATCATGGCCGTGTTGGAAAATAAATCTATGAGAAGTGGATGCTTGAATTCGACTATGGAGCCATGTACAGATGTCGACTTGTCCTCCGCAAGCTCAGAAACGACCATATGAACCTTTACGTGACACGGAACAGAGTCCTGTCACCGTAAGACTCTATGGTTGACTTCCATGTGGACGCCTTTGACCGCGGCTTCTTTAGATGAGTTTGCTCAAACCAATAGGACACGAACCATGTCCACATCATTCCTGACTTGCCCATGTGGCTCGTTTTCCCTGTAGACACCTGTAACATAGAGTTTCACAAAATAGCTGCGGAAAGTTGCAGTAGCTGCGGAAAGTGGCAAGATTCCGCAGTTGAATGAACAAAATATAAATCAAATAGAAAACACAAAAATATAATTAAAAACCATGTTAGATGCTCTTTTGCAAATGATATTGACAACTTGGGAGGTTCAGGTGAGTGAAAAAGGTATAGAAAAGTGTATGGAAAAGATGCAAAATTGAGACTCAACATACCCCCACTGTGAAGGTGTTGCATGTCCTCATGCAACCAAAATTTTAATATTCCTTCCTTAGTTCATGTGCCTTGACACTTCAGCCAGCACATCCAATCCTCTCCTCCTCTTCCTTGGTGCCGCTAACATTCTGGGTTTCTTCATTAAGCACCTAAATTTGATATTAACTAGTGCTCTGCTCAACTTCTGGCATTTTCTTTTCAATTTCTTGTTCTTCTTTTGCCATATTCCCAGATGTAGCATAGTATTATCATGGATGATTTTGTCCAGTTTTCCTTGTTCCTTCAATGTCTCATTTTCATTTTTGATATGTTTATTCAAAAGCTCTAACTCAAAAATTTCCTATTTTAGTGATTGGACTAAATCATCCTGTACTGTATGAGGCTAGATAGACGAAGTACTGGGACCTGTAGCTGCCTTTTCCAAAGATTCTATATAGTCATATACTTCCTGTTGCTTGGGGTCTATTTCAGGTGTCATTTTTATTGGGCTGTCCCCAAAATGCCGTGAAGGAGAATAATCTGGCTGAGGAGGGCTCACATCAATATCTTGCTGAGAATGGGATGGAGTATGTTCAATGTCTGATTGGGAATGAAATGAACCAGGTTCACTAACTGACTGAGATGGACTATGCTCAACTGGGGACTGTTCAGATGTTTCCTCTCCCAAATCAATGAAATGAGGACCCTTCATTTGCGTTTTCCTCAATTTCCCCTTAAGTCTGCTGCTTCTTCTCACACGCTGTGGTGCACTATCCTTTTGTTTTTGTTTTCCTTTCTCTCTCTTCTTGGCCATAGAGGACTGTTTTTGAAGATAAACTAGTCTTTTAGATAACACTTGATTATCTTCTTCTTCAGAAGAAGGAGTTTTATGTATAGCCTCAATAGTTTTTCTTTCTTTTGGTGTTATTGGCTTCTTACCCTTGATTTCTTTCTTCTTCCTCTTTGACAATCTTTCTTCCCTATCAGTTCTTTCAATTGCAGTAGTAGGAGTATTTTGGATTTCATCAATTATTCTTTTTCTCCTACTTCTTCTTGCTGTGCTACCTTCAGGAATTTCCTGAGGTTCCTCAAAGAAATTTCTAACCATAAATTGTTCCCATGTGTCTTTCTTTTCCTTTAACTCCTTTTCAATCAAAATTTTTATAAGGCCATGGTGATATAGATGAGGTTCTACATCTCCTAAATGTTTTTGAACAGTCACAGACATTTTCTTCAAGCTATTTAACATAAAATATGGGAGATTGAGAGCTTGATTATCTAGAAAATTCATCAGTAACCTGGTATGGTACATGTACATGGACCCAAAACGGCCTTCACATGTAATGAATTTCTGAACAACTAGCAGCAAAGTAGCCCATTCCTCTTTCAATGCATGCACAAGAATTCCTCTTTTAAAAACAATTATGTCCATACCTTGGTTTCATAAGATTGTTCTCCATGCTTCATCATTGATACTTTTATTCTTAAACCAACGCTCACCCTCCTGAAGAAGTTCCGTGGCTGTTGCTATAGATGCTTCATTGACCGCAAACTTAAGGTCTCCAATTTCTGCTTCCAAGCCATTAAACGACCTTGCAAATGATTTTGTAACTTCTTTGTGATAACCTCTGAACTTCTGGATAAAACGCAGCCATTTTGCTTTCTTCAATATCTCCCTTACTTGCGGATATCCCTCCATGAACTTCGGTCCTTCCGGTTTTGCTCTTAGCAATTTACCCATTTCTCTTTTTGCTCTTCAAAGACTTTCCTGTGTGGAGGATTCAAATGGAAATAGAACGGCTGAATGCACAGAAACGAGCTCAATGACTGTGGGAATATATTATAGAATGGGAATGAGCACAATGAACGGAATGGAGTGAGACAGAATAGAAAAGGGTTTCGTGAGCATAACAGAGATACGACTGTGCAATTGACAGAGTATAACACATTCGGCAGCGTTTTGAAATTTGGTGGCTACGAAATAAATGTGAACACGTTTCAATCAACGGTTATGGATTTATGCGACTGTAAGAGTCCTTGGTCAAATCAAATACGTCTCATTGTCACCGGTGGAATATTGGATCATGAGTGAAAATCGGGGGTTTAATGATGGAACCGTTTGGGAATGAATGCGAGAGGATAATATGGAGATCGTGAAAGGTTACGGAATTGTCAATATAATCATTGCACATAATGGATAGAGCTCATGGTTCAGAACTATACAAAAATGTGTTTTTCAATGCTATTTGAAATAAATTTTATTCATACCTTTGGAATCTTTGCCTTTTCCTTTGGTCTTCAACTAATTGCTCTTCATTGGTGTCTTGAATGCTCCATGTCTTCATTTTTGATCCTCTCACCTGCATTTTATTTCATGATTATGGAAATAACATCTGACTATACATTCTTTTTGAAAACAGAGTAGTAGCTGCGGAATCTTCTTCTGGCTACGGAAACTGGAGTCAGCTGCGGAAACAGATGTCAGCTGCGGAAACTGACACAACTATTACTTGGATGAATGGAAATTAACAGATGACAAATGACCAGATGGAAATGGTCATGAAAAATATTTTTATTAATGAAATGGATGAAATGAAGTGGAGTGGAGTGAAATGAAGTGAAATGAAATGGAATGAAGTGGAATGGAATGGAGTGAATGATCACAAAACTTGTGAAATGAAAGAGATATTTTTTTTGGAAAATATAGAGTGTCAGGTGTTCCTAATTTTCACCCTATATTTTCTGTATAAGACTGCCAATTAGTGATTGGTTTTCAGGCTTATACAATTTTTTATTTTTTTTTAACTGAAAAGAACAAAAGCTAGGCTGGTGGAGAAGAAGAATTCTTCTGTACCAGCCTGATTGCAGAACTTTCTTGAAACATTTTGACAAAATCCTCTTTTGAGAGTGGCTTATGATAAACTTTCAATCTATGGCCATTCACAATAAGAGGAGTTTGAAACTCATCAATGGTCTTGATTCTTACCACTCCATTGCTAAAGATCTTGTCAATCTCATATGGCCCAAGCCAATGAGTCTGAAATTTTCCTTGAAAATATTTAAACTTGGAATCAAATAACAATGCCCAATATCCTTCTTGAAACTTCTTCTCTTTGATGTACTTGTCATGCCATTTAGTTCTTTGATATTGAACTAGATCAGTTCTTAAAATTGCTTCTTGTCTAATCTCATCTAGCTCATTCAACTGCTCCATTCTATGCTTTTGGGCTTCTGATAAGTCCATCCCCAACTGAACTGCTATCTTGAAGGTCTTGACTTGGAACTCAATGGGGAGCAAGACTTCTTTCCCATGAACAAGTTCATAGGGAGAATGTCCTGTTGTATTCCTCCATGTAGTTCTGTAGGCCCACAAGGCTTCTGGAAGCCTTTCTGCCCAATCTCTTCTATGTAGATGAGCAGTTTTGGTGATGATACTTTCAAGAACTTTGTTTGTGGACTCCACTTGACCATTTGCTTGTGGATGGTAAGGAGTAGATCTTCTGTGCTTGATTTTGTATTCTTCCATCAACTTCTCCACCAAATTTGATGTGAATTGGCTCCCCTGATCTGTCACAATTTCTCTTGGAACACCAAAGCGAGTAAAAATATCCTCATAAAGAAAATGAATAACTGAATTTTCAGTAGCAGATACTAATGCTTTAGCTTCCACCCATTTAGTAACATAATCGGTACAAACCAATATATACTTCTTTTGCTTAGATGGTGGATTAATAGGTCCAATGAAATCTAAAGCCCATTTTTCAAAGGGTTCAATGAGTACCTGTGTTTGTAATGGCATTTCATTTGAAAGGGTAGGTTTCCCTACTCTTTGGCAGCTATCACATCTTTTGACATATTGTTTTGCATCTTTGAAGAGAGAAGGCCAATAATATCCCAAGGAAAGGATTTTATAGGCCGTCCTTTTGTCCGCAAAGTGTCCGCCGCATTGTTCATCATGACATGCCTTAAGAATATCAGGCATTTCATCTTCCCTGACACATCTTCTGATCACAAGATCTGGCCCTGTTTTAAACAATTCGTTAGAAATCCATGAATATTTTGAACTCTCATGAATAATTTTTCGTTTTTCACTTGGAAATAAATGTGAAGGCAGTTTCCCTGTAACCAAATAGTTAGCAATATCTGCATACCAAGGAGTCTTAATAGTTACTGCAAACAAGTATTCATCAGGAAACTTATCCTCTACGGAAGAATCTTCTTTAGTATTCTGAATCCTAGACAAGAAATCAGCTACTGTATTTTGTTTTCCTGGTCTATCCAACACAGTAATATTGAATTCTTGCAAAAGTAAAAGCCATCTTGTCACTCTGCCATTAGTAATAGGTTTGTTCATCAAATATCTAATTGCAGAATGGTCAGTATGAATAAAAGTTTCATAGCCTGTTATGTAATGTCTAAACTTATTAATTGCATGAACAACAGCTAAGAACTCTTTTTCAGTCACGGTATAGTTCAACTCTGTGGGAGTCAAATTTTTACTGGTGTAATAAATGGCATAAGGAATTAAATCTTTTTGACCCAACACAGCTCCAAGAGCTGTATCTGAAGCATCTGTAGAAATATGGAAAGGAAGTTTCCAATTTGGTCCTCTTAAGATAGGTGCTTCAGATATTCTTGTTTTCAAAGTTTCAAAAGTTGATTGACAATCAGGATCCCATTTAAATTCACAGTCTTTTGTAAGCAACTTGAAGAGTGGAGATGCTATTTTAGTGAAGTTTTCTATAAATCTTCTATAGTAACCAGTAAATCCTAGAAAACTTCTAACATCTCTTTGACAATTTGGAATAGGCAACTTTGAGATGACTTCAACTTTTGATCTATCAACCTTAATTCCATCTCCTGAAATATGATGTCCTAAAACAATCCCTTCAGTAAACATCATAAATCATTTTTCATGGCTTAATGAAAGGTTTGTTTCTTTACATCTTATAAGAACTTTTTCCAAATTTTCTAATGCTTCTTCAAATGAATTACCATAAACTGTAAAATCATCCATGTAAACCTCTACACAATCATGGATTAGATCAGAAAAAATTCCTAGTACTGCTCTTTGGAATGTTGCTGGTGCATTACATAACCCAAAAGGAAGCACTCGGTAGGCAAAAGTTCCCCATGGACAAGTAAATGTGGTCTTATCTTGATCTTCAGGTGCTACCTGAATTTGATTATAGCCACTAAAACCATCCAAAAATGAAAAGTACTTTTTACCTGCTAATGTATCTAATACCTGATCAATAAAAGGCAAAGGAAAGTGATCCTTTAAATTTGCTTTGTTCAATTCCCTGTAATCAATGCATACCCTCCATTTACCATTCTTTTTAGGTACTATAACCAAAGGAGAAACCCATCGGCTATCTGAAATTGGATAAATGAAGTTTACATTGAGTAGTTTTGGAGCTCTTCTTTCACTATCTCCCTAAGATTTGGATTCATCCTTCTTTGAGGTTGTCTGATTGGTCTACTGTTTTCCTCAATATAGATGTGATGGATGCAAGTCTTAGGATCAATACCCTTCATGTCAGTATACTCCCATGCAAATGCAGTAGAATGTTTTTGCAAAATTTTGGTTAGTTCTTCTTGTTGTGATTTTTCCATATGTTTGTTGATATTCAATGTTTTTCCTGGAAAAATCTCAATAGTAGAACTACCAAACTCTTCCATAGAGTAAAGAGACATTTGTCTTGATGATAATATTCTATGTCAGATTCCAACTGAAATTGTGTGGGGTCATATTCTGAAGATGTCTCAAAATTTTCCAATGTGTTCAGAATTTGACTATCCTCACTGATTTCAGAAATGGTAAAGACAGGTTGTATAGTGTCCTCATCATCAACCCATTCATTGTCTCCTACTTCTATGATTGCTCTTGCTGGAGGATACAAATTGAATTTCTTTGTCAAATTACCATTATAAATGTACATGTCCCCAGATCTACAACTAATAAAAGCATCAGCTGTGGCTAGCCAAGGTCTTCCTAAAATAAGTGGGTGCCCTCCTAGATTACTCTTGGGAGTCAAAATCATAAAATCTACTAGATATTCCCAAGAATCTAAGGAGACTAAAATATCTTCTAATACACCATCTAGTTTGATAATTGATCGATCTGCAAGTTGCAGTAAAGTAGGTGTAAAAAGAAGATTAGGAAGTTCTAGCTGTTCCATAGTCTATCTACTCATAATGTTGATAGCAGCCCCTAAGTCAATCAATGTGTTTGGAATTTCTATCCCATTTATATGTGTCTTGACAATTGGACTTCCCGGATCTACATACTTCTGCATGGTAATTTTTCCCATCATAATATCTGCAATCTTTCCTACCAGGTGGATTCTTCTTGTGTCTTTTAGTTTCCTTCTTGGTATTTTGAAACTCAACTCCTTTATTGTTTTTGCTAGAATAGGAATCTCTCGAATGGCTTGTAGCAAGGGAATCTTGATACAAACATTCTTCAATTCATCTAGAAAATCATAGTTAGGCAACAAGATTTGTATTTCCACCCCCTTGTCAATTTGTAGTCTTTCAGGAAAAGGAGGTGTAGATGAAGATGCAGGTTGCTCAACTATAGGAGTTGTGGGTGTTAACTTTTCTTTTTCTTTTTGAATATTTGAATTTTGAAGAGATTCTTCCTCAGAACCCTTATTGACTTGAAGAGAATCCTGCTCAGAGGTATCTTGCTCTTGGATATCTATAGAAGGTTTTTCTAAAACTCTACCAGATCTGAGTTGTACATCGTTGAGAGGAACAATCATATAGGTAGGAAATTGTTGTCCTTCTACCATGTAAGTATTCTGAGGATTCTTATTATTAGGATTTGGCAATGGCTGAGCTAGAAGTTGATTTGTCTTTTGTTGGTATGGGAGCATGAGTTGAGGATTTGGATTTTGTTGAGAAGGTTGTTGTTGTAGAAATGGCAATGAAAGTTGTGGATTTGGGTTTGGAAGTTGTGGAGCTTGTTGATTTTGAAAAGATGGAGGATATTGATAAAATTGAGCAAATCTCCCATAAGGATTTTGCATCCCTTGTACCCATGGCTGATATGAGTTTTGATGTTGGGGCCAAGGTTTTTGCCAAGGAGTCCAATTTGGTGGGGTTTGAAGATTCATAGGGTTATTAAACCCTTGAGATTGTTGTCCCTGCCAAGGTCTCCTTGCGACAAAACAGAGAGATTCTATTGAATTTGGGTCTTCTTGAAAAACAGCTTTGAGTCCAGGGATTGAAGGACAATCCTTGATCTCATGATTTTCTGAGCAAATCATACATGTTTCTACAACTTTTGCATCAAAGGGACATTCCCTTAAAGCATGTTTCTTTCTACATTTCGGACAAAAGATGGCTAAAGCATCTGTTTCTGCTTTCTGCTTGTTTTGGATTTTAAGGGTGTCTAGTTGTTCACTAAGGCTCCCTAAGATATCAGTTTTGAACTCATCAAGAATATTACCAATCTTTGCCCTACTTACTGATCCAGTTGCAGATTTGTTAGCCCTAATAAGAGAAGGATCCCTAAGCCCTTTTCCTATTTTATATTTTCCTCTTGAGAGATGGACACATAGTTCTGTTATATCACGAAGAGGAAGTTGAGAAATGTCTCCTTTTCCCATCATGTTTAAAATATCTATCCATTCATCTCTAATGGATTTTAATATGAGGGATTTCAAGGTTTCATCATCTAAGTTGCTCATCTTTGCTCTTTTCAAGTTGTATTGAAATATTTCAAGTAAGTCTTCCAAATTTTCATCTTCTTTTTGCATCATCTTGAATACCTCATCCTTGTGATTGGTGGGCATACAATAGTCCAAGTATCTATCCAAAAAATTTTGTTTCATATCATTCCAAGTCCTAATAGATTGAGTGGCTAATCCCACGAACCATTTCAAAGCAGATCCTTTCAAAGTTGAAGGAAACAGTTTGAGTTTTTGAGAATCTTCCATATAGTCATAGGTTCGGCACACAACTTCAAACTCAAACAGAAATGTTTCAGGGTCCTCACTTCGCAATCCATAAAAGTTAGGGAGGATAGATGGTGAGATATTTTTCATTGTTGCATGAGTTTCCTCATAAACTATAGGGAATCCAAACAAGTTGTCTCCTTCCCTATTTCTACCATTATTTCCTTCACCATTGTTGTCTCCATTGTTTCCTCCTCTTCTACCTCTACCTCTACCTCCATCTATTACTTCCTCCGCCATGATATTTTCTTTAGAGTCCTTAAAGTCCTCTAGTTTTTCTACCAAGGGAGAATGAGAGAAAGTCTCTTTGTTTTCTAAATGGGATTGAGTAGGTGGTATAGGAGAATCCTCTAATTCAGTTGTTCCTTGACTTCCAAAAATCTTAAGGCTAGGGGTAGATGGTGGTGAATCTGGTATATGCCTTGAAGAAGATGGAGTTGTGAAAATCGAACTCTTGGCTTTAGCTATAAACCTTCCCCTAGAATCTCTTGCTCTATGCATGTCATTTTTTTATTTTTATTTTTAAAAAAAGTTGGGCTAATAATTCTCTTTCTGATCTTCCGGATCACACTAGGTGCAAGAAGAGAGCATACTTAAGAAATTACTAAACCAATAACTCTCTTTTCTGATCCTCCAGATCACACTAGGTGCAAGAGGAGAGCATACTTCAAGAAGTTATCAAGTTTTCCCTTCTTTTATGATTTTGTGTTTTTTTTAAGAAATTGGCTACCTAGTTACACTTCCCCGGCAACGGCGCCAAAATGTTTGGTCAATTTAGTGTATCCTAAATTGCTGCATTTAATTTTTCAATCCGGGATTCGTAAGCTGATGAAGTGCGGCGCACTATATGTGCAAGATAACCTATTTCTTAACTTTTTGTCGTTTTTGGTTTTCTAAAGTGAAATGGAAATTCTAAAATAAGAACAAGTATGGTTATATTTTTTCAAGGAAATGATATCCCCTATAATGATTTACCAACTTGAAACTTAAAAAGGAATTTGAAATTTTCAATGACAAAACTTGAAAGGAAATGAAAATGTACTGCTGAAATGAAAAGATGATGTAAGTCTAATAAATCAAAAATAGTGAACTAGTGAGCATGAAACTAAACTATTCTTGCTGTTGTCTAAACAAAAAGAAACTATGCTTAAAGAAATTCAAAATTGCAACAAAGTAAATCTAAATCAGATTACATCAATTTATCTTCTGATCCTTCATCATTAGTCCAACTATGATTTTCGGAAGTAACCATAAAAAACTTGAGTAACTGATATCTAACTTGCAGAAAGTAAACTAATATCAAACCATACATTCATAATTCAATCCCTCACCATCAGTCCAGCTGTGGCTTTCGGAGGTAACTGAAGATGTCATGAACAATTTAACATTTCTAACTTGCAGAAAGGAAACTAATACTAAACTACACACTTCATAATACAATCCCTCACCATCAGTCCAGCTGTGGCTTTCGGAGGCAACTGAAGACATTATGAGCAGTTTAATATATTTAAATTTGCAGAAGGAAAACTAATACTAAACTACACATTTCATAATACAATCCCTCACCATCAGTCCAGCTGTGGCTTTCGGAGGCAACTGAAGATGCTATGAGCAGTTTAATATATCTAATTTTGCAGGAAGGAAACTAATACTAAACTACACATTTCATAATACAATCCCTCACCATCAGTCCAGCTGTGGCTTTCGGAGGCAACTGAAGATGCTATGAGCAGTTTAATATATCTAAATTTAACTATTGAAACAATTAAGCAAAACTGAGTTAAACAAAGCAATACTGAAATGAAACAGAAACTAAGAAAAACAAATTAGCAGCAGAACAATGTTAATTCCATGTCATTAGTCAAAAAGCTATGAAAATGCCCGGGCTGCCTATCTATAACCTGAAACAAGAACACTGATCAGTGATTAACAACATAAAACATGAAAGACAGAAGTGAAATGGAAAGCAGGAAAGTTTATAAACATAAATGAAAAAAAATGAAATGTATAAACATGTGAATGGATTATGGCACAATGAGCTTTAAAGAAATGAAATAAGAACTATACACTAATGCACAAAACCTTAGCTGAGCAGGGGCCCTCTACACCAGCCTTGGCAACGATCTTCAAGTACGAATTAAGTTGGAAAACAAAGTCTTCTTATATTAAAAATGCAGTCATAACAGTATGGTAGTATTACGGCTCAAAGGCAGCGTAATTACATTACAGAGCAGACTTAATAAAATTAACAGAGACTAATCGGGACTAACTCTATATGCGTATGCAAATGCGTTATATATAACAAAAGAAATATAACTGTCTCCTAAAGTTTATGCTGGTGTAGAACACGTAGACCATTACATCCACGGATCTAGGATCATGGCCGTGTTGGAAAATAAATCTATGAGAAGTGGATGCTTGAATTCGACTATGGAGCCATGTACAGATGTCGACTTGTCCTCCGCAAGCTCAGAAACGGCCATATTAACCTTTACGTGACACGGAACAGAGTCCTGTCACCGTAAGACTCTATGGTTGACTTCCATGTGGACGCCTTTGACCGCGGCTTCTTTAGATGAGTTTGCTCGAACCAATAGGACACGAACCATGTCCACATCATTCATAACTTGCCCATGTGGCTCGTTTTCCCTGTAGACACCTGTAACATAGAGTTTCACAAAATAGCTGCGGAAATTTGCAGTAGCTGCGGAAAGTGGCAAGAATCCGTAGCTGAATGAACAAAATCTAAATCAAATAGCAAACACAAAAATATAATTAAAAACCATGTTAGATGCTCTTTTGCAAATGATATTGACAACTTGGGAGGTTTAGGTGAGTGAAAAAGGTATAGAAAAGTGTATGGAAAAGATGCAGAATTGAGACTCAACAATAAGTATGCATGGAGATTACGAAGTGGCTATCAAACGGGTGAATGGTGAATACACAACAAAACATCCTCAACTAAGGGTTTACGAAATGACACTATGGATTTATTGAAAACTTTTGTGGAATACGAATTAGTGTTTGTCCCTAGGAACCAAAACATCATCGCAAATGGATTGGCTTGCTTAGCCAGTGCATACCCTAAAACTCCCAGTGACCAAGTTAGATGACCAAAAAATGATGTAACACCCGCAGTGCCGGAAAATGAAAAGTATTGGTAGGTTTTTGAAGGAGACAAACAGATTGAAGATTTCCTGGTAGGAAGAAATGAGTTTGAATGTTCTGATTCAGACTCTAAATCTGACAGTAGCTGCCTAAGTGAAGAATCCTCAGATGAGGAAGAAACACCCTTTAACATTTAAATAAACACTTTAAATGAAGAAACTGGAAACTCAACCACAAAATGTGAAAACGCAGATAGTGAAGAAGTAGAGGTGCTGCAGGCCAAAGATAAGAATATACCCAGAGGCCTAGCACCCTCAGAGGACCTCTTTGAATTTGATGATGTAGCAAAAAGGCCCACTATAGAACATGCAAACTTTGATGTGGAAGAATGCAACATAGGCACTGAAGAAAAACCCAAAATGATTAAACTGGCTAAATCTTTACCTGCAGACATGAAGAAAAAATACATTGACCTTTTCAAGGAATTCATTGATGTGTTTGCCTGGAGTTATGAAGACTTAAAGGCCTATGGCACGAACATCATACAACACAAAATACCTTTAAAGGAAAATCAAACCCTTCAGGCAGAAGCTTCGTAGAATAAACCCAAAACAATTGCCTACAGTTGAAAAAGATATTAAAAAGATGTATGATGCAGGCATAATAGTTCCCGTGAGGTTCTCTGATTGGGTATCGAACTTAGTGGCTGTGAGAAAGAAAACAGGGGAGATCAGACTATGTATAGACTTCAGAAATCTTAATAGAGCCTCACTCAAAGGCAATTACCCTTTGCCAAGAATGGAAAACATTCTACAGCAGGTAGTAGGCTCAAAAATGATTTCTCTCTTGGATGGTTTTTCAGGATACAACCAAGTTTTATTACTCCCAGAAGATCAACTCAAAACAGCTTTTACCACTCCCTGGGGCACCTTTATTTATGTAAAAATGCCCTTTGGACTGATGAATGCTGGTGCAACCTTCCAAAGAGCAATGGATATAGATTTTTCAGATGAAATAGGACACTTTATTGTCATCTATTTGGATGACATAACAGTCTACTCCAAGATTGAGGGAGAACACCTGAAACATCTGAGGAAAGTGTTTGAAAAATGTAGAAGGTTTGGTCTGTCATTAAACCCCAAAAAGACTGTATTTGGGCTACAAGAGGGGAAGCTTCTTGGCCACATAATATCTGAAAAGGGAATTAGGATAGACCCACAGGGAGTTGAGGGAATACTACAGATCACACACCCGAGAAATATCAAAGAACTACAGTCCTTCATTGGGAAAATCAATTTCCTTAGGAGATTTATCCCCAACCTAGTTGAACACCTTAGGAATATGAATAACATGTTGAAGAAAGGTGAAGGATTTAAATGGACTGTTGGAGCTAAACAATATTTTGAATCAGTAAAACTCGCACTCACCCAAGCTCCTATTCTAATAAGCCCAGATTTCTCTAAATATTTTCTTTTTTTTTCATTTTCCTCTGAGCACACAATAGTTGTAGTCCTGCTGCAGAAAAATATGGAGGGAATGGAACAGCCAATTGACTTTTTCAGCAAAGCACTAAGGGAGGCACCCTTGAAATACAACATAATGGAAAAGAAGGCCTACACTCTGGTTAAGGCCTTGAAAGAATTTAGGGTGTCCATACTGCATTCCCACACCATAGCTTATGTGCCTAACATAGTGGTTAAAGATATATTGTCCCAAGATCCTGATGGAAAAAGGGGGGGCAAATGGATTGCTGTGATTTTAGAATACGACCTTGAGATAAAACCCACCAAACTGATCAAAGGGCAGGGCTTAGCTAAATTAATGGCTGAATCAAATCTGCAAGCCATGGACATTAACATGGTAGTTTCCTTGGATGAGCAGGAAGGACTGCCTGATCCCACTATTGAGGAGAAGTTTCAAAACTCTCCTTGGTACTCCAATATCCTTTATGTGCTCACCAACCTTAATGCTCCACCTAAACTGTCAAGGACCAAGGCCAGATTCCTAAAGCTAAAAGCCAAAAACTACTGCATTCTGAATGAAAACTTATACTGGAAGAATCCTAATGGCCTATTGCTTAAATTTTTTCCTGAAAATGAGGCAGAGAGGGTTAAACAAGAATTTCATGCTGGAGAATGTGGAGGCCACCTGAGTTGGAAATCCACTGCAAACAAAATACTCAAGGCAGGCTATTATTGGCCCACACTCTTCAATGATGTCCATAAAATGATTACTGCCTGTCACAAGTGCCAGATTTTTGAAGGCAAAAGAAAGCTCCTCCCCTTACCTCTCCAACCCATCACTGTTGAAGGTCCTTTTATGTAATGGGGCCTAGATTTTATAGGAGAAATTAATCCTGCTTCTTCTGCACAACACAAATGGATCCTAATAGCCACAGACTACTTCACTAAGTGGATAGAGGCCATACCTACTAGGAATGCCACAGATTCAGTCATCATTAGTTTCCTAGAAGGTCATATCCTCTCTCGGTTTGGCTGCCCAAGGAAAATAATCACTGATAATGCTACTGCTTTCGGATCCAAGAAAATGGTTGATTTTTGTCACAGGTATCAAATAGCACTTGGTCATTCAACTGCCTATTACCCTCAAGGTAATGGATTAGCTGAATCATCAAACAAGAGCTTGGTGATCATCATCAAGAAGCTGTTTGAAGAGAACAAAAATTCATGGCATAAGAATCTAGTACACGCTTTGTGGGCTGACAGGCTTACAACAAAGAAGTCCATTGGCATGTCACCTTATCATCTTGTCTATGCAACGGAAGTAGTGTTTCCTACCAGTCTTGGGGTACCAGTGATTAAGCTGGTCCAAGATATTCAAATAGAAGAAGACATTATGGTGAGAAGGATAAACCAGACAATTCATCTTCAGCAAACAAGGGAAGAGGTTTATAACAGAGCTGTCAAAGTTCAAGAAAACATAAAGAGGTTGTTTGACAAGAGAACCAAAGCTGCTGATTTCAAAATTGGGGAAAAAGTTCTGAAGTGGGACTCAAGAAGAGAGGACAAAGGAAAACACAGCAAGTTTGACAGTTTGTGGCAAGGTCTATACATCATCCAGGCCACTGTGGGTCCAAATGCCTTTTTCCTACAAGAAATAGATGGTACAGAGCTGTTTGGGGGTCATGTCAATGGCAAGATGCTCAAACACTGCTTCTGTTGATTTTCCATTTCCATTGTACATACCATTGCATTTTTTTATTTCCAAGAAAAAGGAGAAAATGTTTCAAAAAACAGAGAGAAAGAAGGGGTTCAGACATGCTAAAAACATGAACCTCATAAGTGCAAAATATTGGCTCTAATATGATCAAAACCTGAGCCAAAGAAAGTAAAGATAGCTGGTCCTAACATGCTCAAAATCTGGATTAGAAAAGAAGAAAGAAGAATCAGCTCTAACATGCCCTAAACCAGAGCTGAAATGAAGAAAAAGAAGTGACTCTAACATGCTAAAAACTTGAGTCACAAAGAGAAGAAGTAAACTTCAAGTTTCAGATTTCAAGCCTTCACAGTTTTGTTTTCAGTGTTCTGCAATTTTCTGTCCATGTGCAACTGTCTTTATGCCTTGGACTCACAGCAAGTCAGACAGTCTAATCTTGGCTTGGCTATTTTTCAATTTCTGTCGTAGAATATAGAGAATAAATCTGTTGGACAGTTTAATCCCAGGAGATATTAGATTAGGTAGAGAAACATATGAGACCAACAGTCTAATCTGGTCTCATGGAGTAATAAGGGTAGAGTTAGAATAGGTTTATTTTTTTTTATAAAAATAAATGATGTAAAGGGTCTGCTAGTTCAAATACACCCTAGAAGAAGAAAAAATGCTAGGATTGTAGTATGGGTAGGTAGATTGTTGGGGAAAATTTTTCTGCTGATGTAATGTCTTCACATTGTGGCAGCTGATCAAAGAAAGAAAGGGATGTGCCAAGCAGCAGGCAACTGGTCTACTCCAAAGATCTATTCTCTGAATTCTTGACTCCTTCAAGAAGAAGCCATCCCCGTGTGGAGCCACTGTTAGCCCCCCTGCAAATTTTTGACAGGCAAAGCAGGGGGCTAAATTTTTTTGAGCCTTCAAGGAATGCATCTCCCCTGAGACACATCATCCTTGAAGTCTTGTTAAAGTTCACTGCATTTGACTGCTCCCCTCTGCTGATCTGTTGTCCATAAGCCTTGTTGAATGATGAAATTTTTCTCAAAAAGGCCTTTTTCTCCCCTTGTAGCCCTGCAAAATTCCCCCATCTTATTCTTTTTCCCTTTTCCCAAGTACCCTTTGTTCCCCCTAATTCCCCCCTTTGCACTCCTTAATCTTCCAATAATCCCCATGAAATCCCACCCTTGCCCTTTTTTTCCTCTTTTTCCCCCTTTATCTCTCTATCGTTACCCTCCCTAGGCCTTCAAATGCATTGAAATGGGTTAAAAACCCACTTTCCAACATTATAATAGGACCTAGCCCCTTTCCCGCTAAGCCCCCACACCTCTTCCTCCACGTGATCCAGCGCCAGAACCACCCACCAGCCCGAAAGGCGCTTGTTGTATTCATTTATCGGTTGCAGCATCAACCGTGGATCTTGGTTGATCGAACGGTGATCGTGGACTCCACAGTGCCCGTGCTTCCCCGTTCAAACTCCTGACCGCGCTATCGCCGTCCATTTACACACAAATTTGACGGTTCAAAGTTTACCCGCCACTGTGGACCCCGCACACTGTTCATAAACCAGCCTATTTCCATCGCACCGCCTTTGGGCAGAGGGCGGTATTTTCCGATCAGCCAGCGATTCCATACATCGCATGACACACGTCCACTGTACCTTTTTCAAAATTTCCGTCCTCCTGCGTTAACTGCAGTCCATCGCACATTATTGTTCGGATGCTGATGCCCAGTGATATTGCCATGGACAGTCCGATTTGGGGCGGGCCATCCAATGGCTATCGCTTGCCAAAGATGCACAATAGTTAACTCAAATGCACATGCGATAGCTTAGGGTATGGTGCGCCATCTAGTTAATCTCCACCGTTGATCTGATCTGCAGATCGACAGTCCCCATTCAATCGCCCTCCGTAGTTTTCCACCGTCGATCTCCTCCTAAGATCGGACGGTCCACATTCAATTGCCCCCGCTGCTGACTATTCCACCATCGCTCGGACCCTCCAAGTGACCATTCCACGTGTCTTACCATACATCTGCCTTTCCCATTGTATATGTTCAATCAAAAGGTCAAATTTCATTATTTTCGTTAAAATGATCCTCTCTGGCGTCCTGCAACGCAGTCCCCGCTGTGCCACGCTTTCATCCACTGAAGCCTCTGCATTCATCACCCCCATCCACGCCATGCTAGCCTGGTCACAATCATCCATACCACCTCCCCAGTCATGGATTTCATAACTTGTTCATGTATTTTGTAGGGTTTGAGGTGGTGAAAGCCGCCATGATTTGCACACACTATCACAGTAACTAGAAAACGCCGGAGAAGATCGTGTGTAGAGGCAGAAATCATGAAGGAAAGGTTGAGGTAGTCCTACGACAGGACTTACATTAAAAAAGTAGAGTTTAACTCTGAGAAATGTCCCGACGTCATTAATCCATAGATTTCACAGTCAGAGATATAAATGGAGCAACAGAGAGCTCGAGGCAAGAAATAGAAGACTTTGAGCCTTTTCAAGGATTTTAGAAGGCAAAGGTACCAGTTCAAGGACATCATGGATTGCACAAAAGGTACGACATGCAGGGATTTATGTATATCAGGGTTTGCGCACCAGCAGAATGTTTTCTCCATAAAGGACAAAGCGCCCATGCAGCTTTTACTCTACACCGTGTTCCTAAAGGAATTCCCAACCTGACAACAGTTTGAAGCTACCAGAGCATTTGTTTCATATGTATGGTAGACTCCTCAGTCATTTATTCACATTTTGTTTATACACCAAAGGTACTATGGAGTTCTGTAGCCAAGTACATCAGGACCATACTAGAGTAAATGGAGGCCGAAGATGATCACCCTTTCGTCCAAGACATGCCAGAGATTAATGCATGAGATTTAATACAGAGTGGCCTTCGGCCTTTCTTCCTCTCTTGAAGTTTTAATGCTGCAATTAGTTTTCACCTACCTCCTTAGCTCATCTTTCTACTATGAAACTCGTGAGAAAATATTGTAAAGGTTGTTGATCAATTATTAGTGAACTGCAAGAAGTTTCTTTTGAGACACAGTCTCTGTGTAAAGTTGTAAGATAGGCTGAGGAATATGATTTCAGACTGAGTATTCTGCTATTGGAAATGTTGTACTTGACTAGTATTGCTGTTTAATATGACAAGCACATTTCTTTGGATCCTGATCTAAAGCAGTGGTGATGTTTTCCTATCTCTGTGTTTAATTCATGTCATTTCGTTTCTACTGGCTTCCATCAGAATATTCGCATAGGATTTACCCTTGTTAGGTACCCTATGTTTCTGCTCTCCTTGCCATTAATGTTTTTCTTCTGAATGTGTTATCTAAGAAATGATTTCAGATAATTTAACTAGTGTAGTGGATGTTATTGCCTGCTCTCTGATGTATGAATTAAATGTTGTCTTTTCTTAGACGCTTCTTGTTAAGGATTTAGCTGGAAGATTTGTGAACACTAGGGATTAGAGTTAGCCCTATCCACTAGGATCCTTGTGCGACTAGCTGGTTTTTAACTTTGTGCCCTGAAACTGTGTTGTCTCCTCCTCTCCTATCACTCCATATCACACAATCATCTTTAAGATCCAATGTTTTGGATGACTAGCCCAATTGAAAGCTTGCACATTGGATAGTAAGCAAATCCTTTCCTGACTCCATTGCCCAATGGCTTTGAATGCTTCCTGGAATATTTCACCTCTTCCTTTTTTCTCTTTGCTCATCCTAGTCTTACATTGAATCCTCCTTTCCTGATAACCAACAACCAAATCAAAACAATCAAACAAACAAACTATGAGCCTTATAACTAGCCTAACATCTTAAAACCGAGCTTCAAAGACACAAACCTTTGACATATCATAGAGAGATCCCTCTCTGGACCTAGGAGGGCTAGATCTTGAGGTCTGAAAGTGGTTTTGATGTTGTCTCGTCTTTTGGTATTTCCAACCTTGCCAAAACATGGGAACCCCAACACTCACCAAGTAAAGAAATCTCTAATTCACTTTTCATCTTTGTAGAAAAGTTCTTACTTATTCGATCATCATTGCTACCAAATTTTATATCATCCACATATACCTCAACGATTGTTAAATTATCTTTATCTATTTTTACATAAAGATTGATATCAATGGTACCTTTCTTGAACCCTTATTGATGTAGATATCCATCAAGATGAACATACCATGCTCTGGGAGCCTGATTGAGACCATATAGAGCCTTCTTTAACCTGCAAACATAGTCTTCCTTTTCTGATACTGGAAAACCTTCAGGCTGTTCAATGTAAACTTCTTCTTCTAGTTTTCCATTCAGAAATGCTGACTTAACATCCATTTGGTAGACTTTGATTTTTCTTCAACATGCATAGGCGAGAAACCTTAGGATGGCTTCCATTCTGGAAACTGGTGCAAATGTTTCGTAGAAATCAATTCCTTCCACTTGTGCACAACCTTTGCAAACCAATCTTGATTTGTTTCTGGTAACTTGTCCATCTTCATTCATTTTGTTCTTGAACACCCATTTAGTCCCAATGACATTTTTATCTTTTGGTCGTGGAACTAATTCCCAGGCACTATTCTTCTCAATTTGATCTAATTCTTCATTCATAGCTTCTATCCAATGTTCATTTTGGCTGGATTCCTCAAAATTACTAGGTTCAAAGTTTGCTAGAAAAGAAATGTTATATTGTTGTGACGAACGATGTTGTTGACCTTCACTTATGTCACCAATGATTTGATTTGATGGATGGTTCTTTTGAATCCATTCTTTTGTTCTCTTTGGAGGAGCTTCTTATTGTTGTTATGGTATATCTTGATGATCATTATTTACTTCTTCCTGGTTGATAGTTGCTTCTTGTTCTAGAATTTTATCTATGTCTTTTTCAGCCTTTGTCTCAAATTTCAAAGATTCTATATCCTCATTGTTATTGTTAGAACACCATCTTCGTCAAATGTAACATTTAATCCCTCCACAATTTTTTTTCATCTTGGATTATAACATTTAAAGGCCTTTCTTTTGCGTGATTTATCAACAAAGATACCTTCATCAACACGCGATTCAAACTTACCCAAATTTTAATCTTCTCTTTTAATATAATATTTTCTTTCGAAGATTCTAAAATATTTTACATTAACTAGTTTTCCTTTCCATAATTCGTATGGGGTCTTGTTGCAATTATTTCTGAGAAGACTTCGGTTGATAATGAAGACTGTCATATCAATTTCTTGAACCCATAATTTTTCATCCAATTTTGAGTCCTTCAACATTGTTCTGCCCATTTCTTGTACAGTTCTGTTCTTTCTTTCAACAAATCCATTTTGCTGAGGTGTTCATGTTGTTCAAAATTGTCTTTTTATTCCATTTTCATTACAGTATTTCTGAAATAATTTGGAAGTGAATTATCCACCATTATCTGATCTTAGAAACTTTATTTTCAAATCAGTTTCATTTTCGACCAACTCCTTGTAGATCTTAAAGCACTCAAATGCTTCAGATTTTTTCTTTAGGAAACTGACGGTTGTCATCCTAGTATAGTCATTTATCATTAACATGAAATATAATTCTCCATCTAAGCCTTTTGTTCTCACAGGACCACATAGATCAATATGTATCAATTCCAATGGATGTGATGCAAAGTGTTCTTTTGTTTTAAATTGGACTTTTGTCTACTTGCTGTGTCGATAGGCCTCACATAGTGTGTTGGAAGGTTTTGAGATTTTTGGCATTTATCATACTGCTTCCTTTTTTTTATCTTGACAAGATTGTCAAATTTTATGTGACCCATTCATTTGTGCCATAACCAAATTTCATCTTCTTTACCTAGTAGACATGCTTTAGTTGCTTCATTAAGAACATATATGTCGTTTGGAGCTCGAATTGTTGTAGCCACAATTTTACCATACCTGCCTTTCCTGATTTCACATTTTGTGGAGTTGAATAGCACTGTGTGTCCTTGATCACACATTTTCCAACACTGAGTAGATTGCGATTCATGTTTTCAACCAATAGAACATTCTTGGCTATAACATCTTTTCTTCCAATAGTGACGGTACCTGATCCTATAACATTTGAAGATCCATCATTTCCAAAGGATATGGTTCTATCCTTCTTCTCTTTCAGAGATACAAATTTCCTTCTATCTCTAGCCAACATACCACACATCTTTGTTCTTTTGAGCCTTGAGAGCGAGAGCATAATTATCAGTCTTCTTCTCCTTCCATGTTTGTTCATTTTGTGGCTTCAAAGATTCTTTTGGAGGATTTTCAAGTCTGCAGTCTTTGGCTATGTGTCCAAAGTTCTAAAATTTGTAACATTCCATATTATTTCTTAAATGTTTAAATCTATTAATGTTTCGTTGAGCCCTAGGAGGTTCATATTTGAAGGATCTCCTAGAATTGTATTGTTTCCTAGGGTACGTGCGACATTCTACAGCTTTATGACCAAATTTTCCACATGAATAACAATAGCCATAAAAAATATGTTGGTACCTAGATGGAAATCTTCATCGAGGAATCATCTTCCAAGGATGTTCTTGCGAATCTTGTCCAATGAAGTCTACATGCATGTCAGATCTCATAGGTTCATTGTATTTTGTTGTATAAGGTCCCGCTTCTTCTTCTTTGTAACCAAGGCTAGTTCTGTCCTTGTAAGATCGTTGATTGTTGATGATTTCTTCCAATTCCCTTTAGCTGTTGGCATAGTTTTGGAAAATTTTTACCTTCTTCATTTCCTTACACAGCAAGACTACTTCGGTTTCTAATGATTCCCTTTCTTGGTTGCTTTCTTCCAACTTCTTTTGATGTGACCCTTCAATACTCCAATGCCCTTTAGTTGTTGGCATAGTTTTGGACAATTTTTACCTTCTTCATTTCCTTACACAGCGAGACTACTTCGGATTCTAATGCTTCCCTTTCCTGGTTGCTTTCTTCCAACTTCTTTTGATGTGACTCTTAAATACATTTGTGTTCTTCAACTTCAATTTTGAGACCTTGAACTTGTTCTTCAAGAGTATTGGAATGGATTTTCTCAGCCTTGAGCTCTTTTATAAGCCTAATTTCCTCAGAAAATTCTTCTATGGTCAACCCCTCTTCTTCATTGTTTGATACCTCTTGTTTACTGTGCTTGGCCATAAAAATACTCTCTGATTTGTTTCTTCTTCACTATTACTATCTTCATCGGATGATGAGCTATCTTATTTAGAGAGAAAGTTCCTTTTGGATCCTTTCCTTTTTTCTTGCTTGTTGAATTTCTTTCTTTCCTTTTGAGTTGCCATCACTTCTATTCGAATATTTTGCTGCGAAATGCCCAACCTCACCACAGCCGAAACATATTAATGGAAGTTTACCTTTGAATTTTCCCTTACCAATTTTTATTTTTATCGTAAAGTGCATATTCTTCATCTGAAATACCTTCTCCATCATCTCTCTTTTCTTCACACTTGCAGGTGCATGTCTTTTCAATTGAAGGTTGTTTGTCCTTATTGGTTTTCTTAGATGCAACGAACGCAGTTTCTAGATGTGAAGTACCCTCTTCTTCATCAAGTCTCATTTCATATGCTATGATAACTCCATGTAATTCCTCTTTGCCGAGTTTCTCCATATTTGCATTGTATTCTAACACTGATACCTTTGGGTTGAATCTCCCTTGTAACGTTCTAAGAATATTTTGTATAATAGTCTTCTCGTCAATTGGATCTCCTAATCCTTGTAGATTATTGGTTATTTCATCAACGTATTGGAAGTATGTAGCAATATTGAAATCTTCTTTAATTCCGAGTTGCTCAAATTTTTCTCTATAGATTTGAAGCTTTTCTTCTTTGACATTTGAGTCACCTGCATATATATTCTCAAGATTGTCCCATACATTTTTGGTAGTTTTACAACCCACCACCTTATGATAAGAAGATTCAATAAGTCCACTGATAATAATATTCTTTTCTTTTGCATCATTTACCAAATTATTCTAACCTTGTTCTTCCGCGGTTGATGTAAATCCATTTTGAATAGTGTCCCATATTTTGTAACCTTGCGCCAAGAGATAGACCTCCATTCTTCCTTTCCATAGTGCATAATTATTTTCATTGAACAGAGGTACACCATTCTTGGTATGCTCCATGACCTCCTTCCAATTGTTAAACTACTATTGAAGGAACCAAGCTTTGATACTAATTATTGGAAATACTGAGAGGGGGGGTGAAACGTTATTCCTTTCAATTAGAGCATTAGTTAATCTTAAATTATTATCAGTGTTTGTACAATGATAGTAGTAAACAAAAGAAACAAAAATTCATACATTTTTTAAGGTGGAAACCCACTCCGGGACAAAAACCACCTAATGCTTTTCTAATAATTCTTTAATATTCAACTCCAAATGAAAACAAAGCTCCAACCTCCTAGAATATAGAAAAGCATTCTTATCCAGCTCGCACTGGATGGACGCTCCAATGCTCGAGATTCTTCAGTATTCAACTTAATGGATTCCCGAACACCCAATGAGCTACAACTCAACTTAGCACCACCCTACCACCCTGTAGAAGAATAAAAGAAGAATGGGCTCCTGTACCAGGGAAAATGGTCCACTTTACAATGATATAGAATGATGTAGAAGAAGAAGAAACACTATACCATAACCCCAACTATGACACAACCACCTAATGATGATCCTAGACCTCCCGACACTACGTTTTCAACTCTTGGCAGATAGACACTAGAACAATTTTTACAATAATGTATTTACAATGACTTAGTAGAATGATACCTTTACAATGACTATATGTAGTGTTGCCCACTTGAAGACTTCATGTGATGAACTTCTTGCTGTTGTTTTGTGCCTTGGTTGCTGCTCTTGTCATGCTACCCTCTGTTGCACCTTGCTTTTCTTTGCTGCCCTAGAAAGTCTGGTCGTTTGCAGCCCTTGACAACACATGATCTAGCTTTTTCTTGCCTTCTAGGAGCTCGATATTGAATCTAGTGTATATATGTTATTTTAGATCCCCAATATGTGTATTTCAGTCTTGTAGTAGTCCTATGAGTCTTCTTTCCAATGCCATAGGTCTAACCCAATTTTGGATTCTTCAAGGGAGAGTTATGCCCAATTTCTCACAATGCCCTAATTATGGAATGTTTCAGTAGAGAGAACTTGTATGGCATTCCATGTATCACTATTTATTCATTCAACTCTGAAATTGATAGAGAAAAAACCACAGTCCGTGCACTATTTTCCACTTTTTACATAATTCCAATTCGATACTCAGAGAGAGAGTTATGACAGTTTTCCCAAGGTCACTTCTTTGAGATGAATTTCAGGAGCCTGCAAAAGCACTGACTTCCACAGATCATATCTAAAATATTGTGGACCTTGATCTGAATTTTTTACAGGAGCTTCCTTGGGAATTTGGCTTCGCCTCATAAAATGTTTATCTTCTTAACCTTAGTAGAAAACATGTTAGAGTGAAAATTTCATGATGACTTGTTTCAGATGGAGAAATCCCTTACATAAGGAGGATATGAGGATCACAATTTATATAAATGATTAGGTTGAGAGGGGCTTCAACAAGTGAATGTGGGAGGGATTTTAGGAGCTTAAAAAATATTAATTATGACTTTTCAATGATCCATGCCACAACCCCATTGGGTTTTAGCCCACTAACTAGGGGTACAAACTTCAAACATGAATATCTCTCAAACTATGGAGAATTACGTGGTGTGCCATATATCAAAGAAAACATATCGACAAGTAGAAACCATAAAAAGCATTCTTGACCCAGAAAATATTAATTTGGTAGGTCAAAATTGCCATGCAATATTGGGGTAGCCCCTAGTGCCTGTTAGGTTGACATCAATGACAACCACTGATAAACACATCCATCTTGATGAAACAAATCGTGCAGCCCAATTGGCTAACAAAGTGCATAAGAGACTTATAAAGGCGCAATACGATAAGCATGTCCAGCCTCGCATTTTCTCAGAGGGTGACCTAGTCTTCTTTATGATCAAGAAGCTGATGTAATAAGTACAGGGAAATTTGAGCCGTTATGGCATGGCCCCTATATTGTCAAAAGGGTTCTTGCTAAGGGTGCCTACGAGTTGGTAGTTTATGATGGAATTCCCTTGGCGTAGCCCCGAAATGGGTTGTATCTAAAATGTTGCTATGCTTAATCATGTGTAGTCATTTTTTGTATTATATTGTATATATGATGTTGATTTGCATTTACTGTATTATTTTTTTTCTAGAGTTTTCTTGAAGTTAGTAATCCACTTTACATTTCATCACAGATGTCTAAATCTTTTGAACCATTTATTGGGTATGATGATGGTGCTAGTTGTAGTATGCAGAATCTATCCTCCACAGTGTGGGCCATTTTCTATTCAAACAGCAAGTTAGTGATTTTTCAAGGGATTTGTGTCGATCGATATGTATAAAATATCGCTAAGTATAGCATGTTGATCAAACTTCTCTCTGATGCCATTTCATTTGGAATTAACCGCATCATCATAAGGTTAGACTCACAACTTGTGGTACTGCAACTTGCTAGTGTTTATATTGTTAGAAATCCAACACTGCATCATATGTTCCTAAGAGTTTGACCTTTGGAGAGACATTTTGATATCATTCAATATCAAAACACTTCTATAAACTTGAACACATTAACTGATTCTTTAGCGAATTATGTTATAAACATACACTTGCGACACATGTAAAGATACATTCACATAATTGAATAGGATTGCGCAATAAACATAAGAAAACAATAGAATAAAATAGATATATAGTTATAGTTTTTTACAAAATTTGTGCCCAAGACACATTGGTCATTTGAACTAAAAAATTATGCAACATGTCAAAAGTAAACTAGTGGTGCTCATGATAACATGCTACTGATCTAGCTATCCTACACAATAACCACACCCAGTGGTTAGGAATGACAATAGTATGGCACTGCAGTCACATGGGTAACTCTTCGATCTGGAAATCCAGAATCTCGAAGGTCAACCCAGGTATGTGCTGTTGAAGCTCAGCAAGAGTCTCAACCATATCCAAATCTTGAAGTACTGCTCTCCCGAAATCTCTCTCTGCTAGCTCATCTGCTCCCTGCTCTGGTTGTCCCTGTAATATTCCAAATTGGAAATAGCAACAATATAAGAAATAATAATGTAAACATAGAAAATCTGATCATGACATGAGAGGGATTAATATGAAGCCATAATTTTATTAATATATCAGCAAAAATATACAAAAATATCTTTAGGGACAAGCCACTCAAGCAATAAGAACAATCCTCCAATGATCAGAAAAATCAGCACATGAGTTGCTGCAACTGTATAGAATGTCGGAGAGAAGTGACAGCACTATTGATATTAGTGTAGCTGCTGCTATAACATACATAAATGGAATATGGCTGATAGAAACAAAATAAATGCCCAGAAAAGAAGATGTGGGCTCTAATACAAAATTTCTAGCCAACCCAGAAACGATTGATAGAAATACCAAGAAATATACAATGTGAAAAATAACCCTGGGGTTATTATGCCACTGCAAACTGGATCTGATATGAGATGAGGCTATGACAGATCTGAAATGGTGATGTGCTCCTCCAATGGTATTTCTATATAGAAGGCTGATCCCTTTACTCAGAAATAGACCCTCTCGATGAGCTCAATGAACCCTCCCATCAATTGCCTCCAAAAATAACACAGTTCAAAATTGTGACTGCACTGTGAGGGATGGTAGATGGTTGGCTTGATTCAAAATATGTGAAAATATTCCAAGAGCCCTCCTTTCTGATCCTCCAATGGATAGGCTACTTCTCCACTGAAAAACAAGCCCAAAAACAGCTCTATGTGATCCTCCTTTGCTGCACCCTGCAACACAATCCCTCTCTAAACAGAAACTGCACTGTAGCTAAAGGAGGTAGCTTAGCCAGAATGTTTAAATAAGGAAATCCAGCTCAAAGAAACTCTCCTTCCCTAAGGATGAGGTAGGGATTCCCGACCAAGAAGACCCTTGCACTAAACAGCACAGCAACCCTGCTAAACAGCAAGAGGAAGCAAAAGTCTAAACAGACCAATATCAATAATAATATAAAACATGAATAACAATGGTTTCCATCCCCTCCATATATATCATGAGATTCTACTCACATTTGGTCCCATCCATACTTGCCACCAATCTCATGCAAGTTGTCCTCCACTAAAACTGTCGTGTCTTATTGTTGAGTCTCAAATCTGCATCTTTCTTATACATCTTCCTAGACCTTTTTCATTCACCTGAACCTTCCAAGTTGTCAATATCATTGTATATTAATTTCAAAAGAGCATCTAAAATGGTTTTTAACTATATTTTGTGTCTGCTGTTTGATTTAGATTTTTTCTCATTTAGCTACGGAATCTTGTCACTTTTCGCAGCTGCTGAAACTTTCCGCAGCCATTTTGTGAAATTCTATGTTACAGGTGTCTTCAGGCAATTTGAGCCACATGGGAAAGTCAGAAATGATGTGGATCCCTGGATGTGATGATTTACGTGTCTCCATCAGCATAAACTTTAGGGAATTAGTTATATTACCTTTGTTATAAATAATGTGTTTGCATACGCATATTAGATTAGTCTCCATTAGCCTCCAGATAGCTCTGTAATGTAATTACGTTGCCACTATGCCGTAATATCACCTCTCTATTATGACTGCATTTTAATATATAAGAGAGTCTGTTTCCAAGTGTAATTCGTATTTGAAGGCTGTTGCCAAGGCTGGTGCAGAGGGCCCCTGCACACGCTGAGGTTTTGTGCATTATTGTATAGTTTCTTGTTTATTTCTTTAATTTCATTGTACCATAATTCATTCACGTGTTTATACATTACATATTTCATGGTATTTATGCTTCATCTCTGTTTATAATCTTTCATGCTTTACATCTTACTTCTGTCCATAATCTTTCATGTTTTATGTTAACTGATCAGTGTTCTTGTTTCAGATTTCAAATAGGAAGCCCGGGCATTTGCATATCTTTTGACTAATGACATGGAATCAATATTGTTCTGCTACTAATTTATTTTTCTTAGTTTTTTTGTTTAATTCCAGTACTGCTTTGTTTATTTCAATCTTGCACATTTGTTTTAGTAGTTAGATTTAGATATATTAAACTGCTCATGTCATTTTCAGTTACCTCCAAAAGCCACAGCTGGACTGATGGTGAGGGATTGAAGTATGAATGTGTAATTTGATATTAGTTTACTTTCTGCAAGTTAGATATACTAAATTGCTCATGTCATTTTCAGTTACCTCCGAAAGCCACAGCTGGACTGATGGTGAGGGATTGAATTATGAATGTGTAGTTTGATATTAGTTTACTTTCTGCAAGTTAGATATATTAAATTGCTCATGTCATTTTCAGTTACCTCTGAAAGCCATAGCTGGACTGATGGTGAGGGATTGAAGTATGAGTGTGTATTTTGATAATAGTTTCTTTTTCTGCAAATTAGATATCAGATTGCTCAAGTTGTTTATGGTTACCTCCGAAAGCCATAGTTGGACTAATGGCGAGGGATCAGAATATAAGTTGATGTAATTTGATTTAGATTTACTTTGTTGCAATTCTTGGATTTCTTTAAGCATAGTTTCTTTTATGTTTAGACAGCAGCAAGGATAGTTTGATTTTCATGCTCAATAGTTCACTGTTTGATTTATTAGGCTAGCAGCACACTTTCATTTCCTTTCAAGTTTTGTCATTGTATGTTTTTAAATTCCTTTTGAAGTTTGAAGTTGGTAAATCATTATAAAGGATATCATTTCCTTGAACAATCATAACCATACTTGCTTTTATTTTAGAATTTCCATCTCACATTAGAAAACCAAAAATGACAAAAAGAAAAGAAATAGGTTATCTTGCACATATAGTGCGCCACACTTCATCAGCTTACGAATCCCTGATTGATAAATTAATGTAGCAATTTATGATACACTAAATTGACCAAACATTTTGGCGCCGTTGCCGGGGAAGTGTAACTAGGTAGCCAATTTCTTAAAAAAAAAAAAAATAATAATAAAAGAAGGGAAAACTTGATAACTTCTTGAAGTATGCTCTCCTCTTGCACCTAGTGTGATCTGGAGGATCATAAAAGAGAGTTAATGGTTTAGCAATTTCTTAAGTATGCTCTCTTCTTGCACCTAGTGTGACCTGGAAGATCAGAAAGAGAATTATTAGCCCAACTTTAAAATTAAAAAAAAAAATAAAAAAAAAATGACATGCATAGAGCAAGAGATTCTAGGGGAAGGTTTATAGCTAAAGCCAAGAGTTCGATTTTCACAACTCCATCTTCTTCAAGGCATAGACACGAATCACCACCATCTACCCCTAGCCTTAAGATTTTTGGAATTCAAGGACCAGCTGAATTAGAGGATTCTCCTATACCACCTACTAAATCTCGTTTAGAAAAGGAAGAGACTCCCTCTCATCCTCCCTTGATAGAAGAACTAGAGGACTTTAAGGACTCTAAAGAAACTATCATGGCAGAGGAAATAATAGAGGATTTAGAGGTAGAGGTAGAGGAGGAGGAAACAATGGAGACAACAATGGTGAAGCTAATAATGGAAGAAATAGGGAAGGAGACAACTTGTTTGGATTCCCTATAGTTGATGAGGAAACTCATACAACGATGAAAAATATCTCACCATCTGTCCTCCCTAACTTTTATGGATTGCGAAGTGAGGATCCCGAAACATTTCTGTTTGAGTTTGAAGTCGTGTGCCGAACCTATGACTATATGGAAGACTCTCAAAAACTCAAACTGTTTCCTTCAACATTGAAGGGAGTCGCTTTGAAATGGTTCATGGGATTAGTCACCCAATCTATTAGGACTTGGAATGATATGAAACAAACATTTTTGGATAGATACTTGGACTATTTTATGCCCACCAATCACAAGGATGAGGTATTCAAAATGATGCAAAAAGAAGATGAAAATTTGGAAGACTTACTTGAAAGATTTCAATAAAACTTGAAAAGAGCAAAGATGAGCAACTTAGATGATGAAACCTTGAAAGCCCTCATATTAAAAGCCATTAGAGATGAATGGATAGATATTTTAAACATGATGGGGAAAGGAGACATTTCTCAACTTCCACTTCGTGACATAACAGAACTATGTGTCCATCTCTCAAGAGGAAAATCTAAAACAGAAAAAGGGCCTAGGGATCCTTCTCTTATTAGGGCTAACAAATATGCAACTGGATCAGTAAGTAGGGCAGAGATTGGTAATATGCTTGATGAATTCAAAAATGATATCTTAGGGAGCCTTAGTGAACAACTAGACACCCTTAAAATCCAAAACAAGCAGAAAGCAGAAACAGATGCTTTAGCCATCTTTTGTCCGAAATGTAGGAAGAAAAATGCTTTAAGGGAATGTCCCTTGGATGCAAAAGTTGTAGAAACATGTATGATTTTCTCAGAGAATCATGAGATCAAGGATTGTCCTTCAATTCCTGGACTCAAAGTTGTTTTTCAAGAAGACCCAAATTCAGTAGAATCTCTCTGTTTTGTTACAAGAAGACCTTGGCAGGGACAACAAACTCAAGGATTTAACAACCCTATGAATCTTCAAACCCCACCAAATTGGAATCCTTGGCAACAACCTCGGCCCCAACATCAAAATCCATATCAGTCATGGGTACAAGGGATGCAAAATCCTTATGGGAGATTTGCTCAATTTTATCAATATCCTCCATCTTTTCAAAATCAACAAGCTCCACAATTTCCAAACCCAAATCCACAACTTTCATTACCATTTCCACAACAACAACCTTCTCAACAAAATCCAAATCCTCAACTCATGCTCCCATACCAACAAAAGACAAATCAACTTCCAGCTCAACCATTGCCAAATCCTAACAATAAAAATCCTCAGAATACTTACATGGTAGAAGGACAACAATTTCCTACCTATATGATTGTTCCTCTCAATGATGTACAACTCAGATCTGGTAGAGTTTTAGAAAAACCTTCTATAGATGACCTAGAATAGGATACCTCTGAGGAGGACTCTCTTGAAGCCAATAAGGGTTCTGAAGAAGTATCTCTTCAAAACTCAAATATTCAAAAAGAGAAAGAAAAGTTAACATCCACAACTCCTATAGTTGAGCAACCTGCATCTTCATCTACACCTCCTTTTCCTGAAAGACTACAAATTGACAAGGGGGTGGAAAAACAAATCTTGTTGCCTAACTATGATTTTCTAGATAAATTGAAGAATGTTTGTATCAAGATTCCCTTGCTACAAGCCATTCGGGAGATTCCTATTCTAGCAAAAACAATAAAGGAGTTGAGTTTCAAAAGACCAGAAGGGAAACTAAAAGACACAAGAAGAATCCACCTGGTAGGAAAAATTGCAGATATTATGATGGGAAAAATTACCATGCAGAAGTATGTAGATCCAGGAAGTCCAATCGTCAAGACACATATAAATGGGATAGAAATTCCAAACACATTGATTGACTTAGGGGCTGCTATCAACATTATGAGTAGACAGACTATGGACCAGCTAAAACTTCCTAACCTTCTTTTTACACCTACTTTACTGCAACTTGCAGATCGATCAATTATTAAACCAGATGGTGTATTAGAAGATATTTCAATCTCCTTAGATTCTTGGGAATATTCGGTAGATTTTATGATTTTGACTCCCAAGAGTAATCTAGGAGGGCACCCACTTATCTTAGGAAGACCTTGGCTAGCCACAGCTGATGCTTTTATTAGTTGTAGATCTAGGGATATGTACATTTCTAATGGTAATTTGAAAAAGAAATTCAATTTGTATCCTCCAGCAAAAGAAATTACAGAAGTAGGAGACAATGAATGGGTCGATGATGAGGACATTATACAACCTGTCTTTACCATTTCGGAAATTAGTGAGGATAGTCAAATTCTGAACACATTAGAAAATTTTGAGACATCTTTAGAATATGACCCCACACAATTTCAGTTGGAATCTGACATAGAATATTTATCATCAAGACAAATGTCTCTTTACTCTATGGAAGAGTTTGGTAGTTCTACCATTGAGATTTTTCCAGAAAAAACATTGAATATCAACAAACATTTGGAAAAGTCACAACAAAAAGAACTAATCAAAATCTTGCAAAAACATTCTACTGCATTTGCATGGGAGTATACTGACATGAAAGGTATTAATCCTAAGACTTGCATCCATCATATCTATATTGAGGAAAACAGTAGACCAATCAGACAACCTCAAAGAAGGATGAATCCAAATCTTAGGGAGATAGTGAAAGAAGAGCTCCAAAAACTACTCAATGTAAACTTCATTTATCCAATTTTAGATAGCCGATGAGTTTCTCCTTTGGTTATAGTACCTAAAAATAATGGTAAATGGAGGGTATGCATTGATTACAGGGAATTGAACAAAGAAACTTTGAAGGATCAATTTCCTTTGCCTTTTATCAATTAGGTATTAGATACATTAGCAGGTAAAAACTAATTTTCATTTTTGGATGGTTTTAGTGGCTATAATCAAATTCAGGTAGCACCTGAAGATCAAGATAAGACCACATTTACTTGTCCGTGGGGAAATTTCGCCTACCGAGTGCTTCCTTTTGGGTTATGTAATGCACCTGCAACATTCCAAAGGGCAGTTCTAGGAATTTTTTCTGATCTAATCCATGATTGTGTAGAGGTTTATATGGATGATTTTACAGTTTATGGTAATTCATTTGAAGAGGCATTAGAAAATTTGGAAAAAGTTCTTATAATATGTAAAGAAACAAACCTTTCATTAAGCCATGAAAAATGCTTTATGATGTTTACTGAAGGTATTGTTTTAGGAAATCATATTTCAGGAGATGGGATTAAGGCTGATAGATCAAAATTTGAAGTCATCTCCAAGTTACCTATTCCAAATTTTCAAAGAGATGTTAGAGGTTTTCTAGGATTTACTAGTTACTATAGAAGATTTATAGAGAACTTCACTAAAATAACATCTCCACTTTTCAAATTTCTTACAAAAGACTGTGAATTTAAATGGGATCCTGATTGTCAATCAGCCTTTGAAACTTTGAAAACAAGAATATCTGAAACACCTATCTTGAGAGGACCAAATTGGAAACTCCCTTTCCATATTTCTACGGATGCTTCAGATACAGCTCTAGGAGCTGTGTTGGGTCAAAAATATTTAGTTCCTTATGCCATTTATTATACCAGTAAAAATTTGACTCCCACAGAGTTGAACTATACTATGACTGAAAAAGAGTTTTTAGCTGTTGTTCATGCAATTAATTAGTTTAGACATTACATAACAGGCTATGAAACTTTTATTCATACTGACCATTCTGCAATTAGATATTTAATGAACAAACCTGTTACTAATGGTAGAGTGACAAGATGGCTCTTACTTTTGCAAGAATTCAATATTATTGTGTTGGATAGACCAGGAAACCAAAATACAGTAGTTGATTTCTTGTCTAGGATTCAAAATACTAAAGAAGATTCTCCTGTAGAGGATAAGTTTCCTGATGAATACTTGTTTGCAGTAACTATTAAGACTCCTTGGTATGCAAATATTGCTAACTATTTGGTTACAGGGAAACTGCCTTCACATTTATTTCCAAGTGAAAAATGAAAAATTATTCAGGAGAGTTCAAAATATTCATGGATTTCTAACGAATTGTTTAAAACAGGGCCAGATCTTGTGATCAGAAGATGTGTCAAGGAAGATGAAATGCCTGATATCCTTAAGGCATGTCATGATGAACCATGCAGCGGACACTTTGCAGACAAAAGGACAGCCTATAAAATCCTCTCTTTAGGATATTATTGGCCTTCCCTCTTCAAAGATGAAAAACAATATGTCAAAAGGTGTGACAGCTGCCAAAGAGTAGGGAAACCTACCCTTTCAAATGAAATGCCATTGCAAACACAGGTACTCATTGAACCCTTTGAAAAATGGGCTTTAGATTTCATCGGACCTATTAATCCACCATCTAAGCAAAAGAAGTATATATTGGTTTGTACTGATTATGTTACTAAATGGGTAGAAGCTAAAGCATTAGTATCTGCTACTGAAAATTCAGTTGTTCATTTTCTTTATGAGGATATTTTTACTCACTTTGGTGTTCCAAGAGAAATTGTGACAGATCAGGGGAGCCAATTCACATCCAATTTGGTGGAGAAATTGATGGAAGAATACAAAATCAAGCACAGAAGATCTACTCCTTACCATCCGCAAGCAAATGGTCAAGTGGAGTCCACAAATAAAGTTCTTGAAAGTATCATCACCAAAACTGCTCATCTACATAGAAGAGATTGGGCAGAAAGGCTTCCTGAAGCCTTGTGGGCCTACAGAACTACATGGAGAAATACAACAGGACATTCTCCCTATGAACTTGTTTATGGGAAAGAAGTTCTGCTCCCCATTGAGTTCCAAGTCAAGACCTTCAAGATAGCAGTTCAATTGGGGATGAATTTATTAGAAGCCCAAAAGCATAGAATGAAGCAATTAAATGAGCTAGATGAGATCAGACAAGAGGCAATTCTAAGAACTGATCTAGTTCAATATCAAAGAGCTAAATGGCATGACAAGTACATCAAAGAGAAGAAGTTTCAAGAAGGAGATTGGGCATTGTTATTTGATTCCAAGTTTAAAGATTTTCAAGGAAATTTTCAGACTCATTGGCTTGGGCCATATGAGATTGACAAGATCTTTATGCAGTTGGAGTGGTGGGGAAGCAAGATTTATCGATGCACTTTGAACTCCCATTGAATGGCCACAGACAGAAAGTCGATTACAAGCTACCTCAAAGAGGAATTTGTCAAATGTTTCAGGCTTCCAGAATCGTGACCGGCATGTAAGAATTGGCTTCTCCACCTGTACCTCAGCTTTTGTTCTTTTCGGGCTAAAAAATAATATATATATATATATATATATATATATATATATATATATATATATATATATATATATATATATATATTGTATAAGCTTGAAAACCAATCACTGATTGGCAGTCTTATACAGAAAATATTGGGTGAAAATCAGGAACACCTGACACCCTATATTTTCCAAAAAAAAAATGTCTCTTTCATTTCACAAGTTTTGTGACCACCCATTCCATTCCATTCCACTTCATTCCACTTCATTTCACTCCACTTCATTCAATTTCACTTCATTTTTCATTTCATTTCACCAATAAAATTCTCTTTCATGACCATTTCCATTTAACCAATTTTCATCCGTTCATTTCTATTCACCCAAATAATAGCTGTGTCAGTTTTCGCAGCTGACATCTGTTTCCGCAGCTGACACCAGTTTCTGTAGCCAGAAGCAGATTCCGCAGCTACCACTCTTTTTTCAAAAGAATGTACAGCCAGATGTTATTTCCATAACCATGAAATAAAATGCAGGTGTGAGGACCAATTATGAAGACATGGGGCATTCAAGATATCAATGAGGAGAAAATAATTGAAGACCAAGGAAAAAGGCAAGAATTCCAAGGTATGAGTAAAATTGATTTTAAATAGCATTGAAAACACATTTTTATATAGGTATGAACCATAAGCTCCATTATGTGTAATGATTATATTGACAAACTCCGTAATCCTTTCACGATCTCCATATGATCCTCCCACATTCATTTTCAAACGGTCCCATAATTAAACCTCCGATCTTCACTCATACTCTGATATTCCACCTGTGACAATGAGACGTAGTTGATTTGACTATAGCTTCTTTCAGCCGCATAAAATCCGTAGCCGTTGTTTAAACGTGCTTACATTTATTTTGTAGCCACCAAATTTCAAACACTGCCGGATGTGTTATATTCTTCCTATTGTTCTATTAATCTCACAGATGTATCTCTGTCGTGCTCACGAAACCCTTCTATGTTCCGCTTCACTCCATTTCCATTCTATGTTACGCTACAGTCTGTATATCCATTCTCTGATATCTACCTACAGTCATCGTGCTCATTTCTGTTCATTCAGCCATCCTACTTCCTTTGAACCACTTCACGCAGGAAATGTTTTAAAGAGCAGAAAGAAGGATGGGTAAATTGTTGAGAGCAGAACCAGAGGGACCTAAATTCATGGAAGGATATCCGCAAGTCAGGGATATACTGAAGAAGGCAAAGTGGCTGCGGTTTATCCAAAAGTTTAGAGGCTACCATAAAGAAGTGACAAAAGCTTTTGCAAGGTCGTTCAATGGCCTGGAGGTAGAGATTGGAGACCTTAAGTTCACAGTGAATGAGGCATCTATAGCATCTTCCACAGAACTTCTTCAAGAGGGTGAATGTTGGTTTAAGAATAAAAGCATTAGTGATGAAGCCTGGAGAATAATCTTACGAAACCCAGGTATGGAAATAACTATTTTTAAAAGAGGAATTCCTGTTCATTCTTTGAAAGAGGAATGGGCTACTTTGCTGCTAGTTGTTCAAAAATTCATCACCTGTGAAGGCCATTTTGGGTCCATGTATATGTACCATACCAGATTGCTGATGAATTTTCTAGATAATCAAACTCTCAATCTCCCATATTTTCTATTAAATAGTTTGAAGAAGATGTCTGTGATTGTTCAGAAACATTTAGGGGATGTAGAACCACATCTATATCACCATGGTCTTGTAAAAATTTTGATTGAAAAAGAGTTAAAGGAGAAGAAGGACACATGAGAACAATTTTTGATTAGAAATTTCTTTGAGGAACCTCAAGAAATTCCTAAAGGTAGCACATAAAGAAGGAGTAGGAGAAAAAGAACAAATGATGAAACTCAAAGTACTCCTACTACTACAATTGAAAGCACTATTAGGGAAGAGAGACTGTCAAAAAGGAAGAAGAGAGAAACCAAAGGTAAAAAGCCAATAATATCAGAAGAGAGAAAAAGTATTGAGGCTATCCATCAAACCCCTTCTTCTGAAGAAGATCATCAAGTGTTATCTGAGAGATTGGTTCATCTTCAAGAACAATTATCTATAGCCAAGAAGAAAGAGAAAGGAAAACAAAAGCAAAAAGACAGTGGTCCACAGTGTGTGAGAAGAAGTTCCAGGCTTAAGGGGAAGTTGAGGAAAACAAAAATGAAGGGACCTCATTTTATCGATTTGGGAGAAGAAACATCTGAACAATCCCCAGCTGACCATATTCCATCTCACTCTCAGTCAGTTAGTGAACCTGGTTCATTTCATTCTCAGTCAGACATTGAACATAGTCCATCCCATTCTCAGCCAGATGTTGATGTGAGCCCTTCTCAGCCAGATTTTGAAGACAACTCTCCTTCACGGCATTTTGGGGACAGCCCAATAAAAACGACACCTGATATAGACCCAAAGCAACAAGAAGTATATGATTATATAGAATCTTTAGAAAGAGCAGCTACGGGTCCCAGTACTTCGTCCACTCAGCCTCACACAGCACAAGATGATCTAGTCCAATCACTGAAACAAGAAGTCTTTGAGCTAGAGCTTTTAAATAGATACATTAAAAATGAAAATGAAACATTGAAGGAACAAGGAAAATTGGACAAGATCATTCATGATAATACCATGCTACATCTGGGACTATGGCAGAAGAAGAACAGGAAATTGAAGAAGAACAACAAGTTGAGCAGAAAATCACATGATCAAATTGAGATGCTTAATAAAGGCTTCAAGTTCTTAGCAGCAATTTGTTGTGGTAGATATATATTTAGCTGCACCAGATGGGAAGTGGTTGCCATGTCAGAATGTAGTATGATTATTCAAAATTCTGTTGCATGATATTTATGCAACACCTTCACAAGAAGTGTTGAGTCTCACAAATCTGATCTTTCTTAATACCTTCCTAGACCTTTTTCATTCAATTGAATCTTTCAGTTAAGCTTATATCAACAGAAGCAGACCAAAAGTACAAAAGAGCATCTAAAATGGTTTTTAAATATATTTTGTGTCCGATCGCTTGATTTGTTTTCATTTAGTCAGCGAATTTGTCACTTTCCTCAAGTAGCCTGCCGCAACTTTCCGTGCCTATTTTGTGAAAGTCTATACATGTGTATCTTCAGGTAAAACGAGCCACATGGGCAAGTCAGAAATGATGTGGACATGTATCGTGTCCTATTGGCTCGAGAAAAATCACTTAAGGAGGATGTGGTCAAAGGTGGCCAAGTGGAAGTCAACCGTAGAGTCCCACGGTGACAGGACTCTGTTTCTCATCACGTGAGGATTTGCATGACCGTTTCTAACTTACGAGAGACACATCAACATCTGTACACGGCTCCATAAGCCGAATCCAACATCCACTCCTCATAGATTTACTCCTCACTGCGGCCATGATGTTGTATCCCTGGACGTGATGATTTACGTGTCTCCATCATCACAAACTTTAGGGAATTAGTTATATTTCCTTTGTTATAAATAATGTGTTTGCATACGCATATTAGATTAGTCTCCATTAGCCTCCAGATAGCTCTGTAATGTAATTACGTTGCCACTGTTCCGTAATATCACCTCTCTGTTATGACTGCATTTTAATATATAAGAAGACTCTGTTTCCAAGCATAATTCGTACTTGAAGGCTATTTCCAAGGCTGGTGCAGCGGGCCCCTGCACACGCTGAGGTTTTGTGCATTATTGTATAGTTTATTTTTTATTTCTTTAAGTTCATTGTACCATAATTCATTCACGTGTTTATACATTGTATCTTTCATGGTATTTATGGTTCATTTCTGTTCATAATCTTTTATGCTTTACATTTTACTTCTGTCTTTCATGTTTTATGTTATTGTTAACTGATCAGTGTTCTTGTTTCAGATTACAAATAGGCAGCCCGGGCATTTGCATAATATTTTGACTAATGACATGGAATCAATATTGTTCTGCTGCTAATTTATTTTTCTTATTTCATGTTTAATTTCAATACTGCTTTGTTTATTTCAGTCTTGTACATTTGTTTCAGTAGTTAGATTTAGACATATTAAATTGCTCATGTCATTTTCAGTTACCTCCGAAAGCCACAGCTGGACTGATGGTGAGGGATTGAAGTATGAGTGTGTAGTTTGATGTTAGTTTACTTTCTGCAAGTTAGATATATTATTGCTCAAGTCGTTTTCGCTTACCTCCGAAAGCCACAGCCGGACCGATGGTGAGGGATTGAAGTATGAATGTGTAGTTTGATATTACTTTACTTTCGCAAGTTAGATAAATTAAATTGTCTATGTCATTTTCAAGCAATTTCCGAAAGCCATTAACCGGATCGATGGTGAGGAATTGAAGTATGAGGTAGTTTGATGTTAGTTTCTTTTTCTGCAAATTAGATATCGTATTGCTCAAGTTGTTTTATGGTTACTTCCGAAAGCCATAGCTGGACTAATGGCGAGGATCGAATATAAGTTGATGTAATTTGATTTAGATTTACTTGTTGCAATTCTTGGATTTCTTTAAGCATAGTTTCTTTTATGTTTAGACAGCAGCAAGGATAGTTTGATTTTCATGCTCAATAGTTCACTGTTTGATTTATTAGGCTAGCAGCACACTTTCATTTCCTTTCAAGTTTTGTCATTGTATGTTTTTAAATTCATTTTGAAGTTTGAAGTTGGTAAATCATTATAAAGGATATCATTGCCTTGAACAATCATAACCATACTTGTTTTTATTTTAGAATTTCCATCTCACATTAGAAAACCAAAAACGACAAAAAGACAATAAATAGGTTATCTTTCACATATAGTGCGCCACACTTCATCAGCTTACGAATCCCGGATTGATAAATTAATGTAGAAATTTAGGACACACTAAATTGACCAAACACTTATCATAAAGGCCACTCCTCCATGACAACGTTGTTGATTTGGTCAAAGTTGATTGAATCAACATGATCCTATCCCTGTTCACACCCAAAGGTGCTTAATCCAGTTTCTTATTCTTCCTCCTTTCACATTAGGAGTGTTATTATTCCTTCTAAAGGGGTTTTATGAGTCTCCCCACCCACTTATTCAGCTACCTAGTGATAAAACAAACTATAACATTCCGTTTAGATGACGGTTAAATTTTTGGAATATTACAGTCCTCCCCTCCAAAATGTTGCTTGTCCTCAAGCAACTGTAAAGGTGGAGCAAAATTCCTCCTTCCTCTACTTGTGGCCTCCTCATAAATAGTTCCCAGCACAACTCAACATAATCTACAATAAATCTGCCCTCCAATGGTTCCTCCCCAGTATGCAAAACCAAATGGTGTACAACATGAGAAAGTGGAAGGTGTAAGTGGAAACCTTCTTGTTGTCCAATGGCCTCCTCAAGGTAGGAGTGATGATAAAAATAGGGAATCTCATCCCCAATGAGATTCTCCCACACCCATGCTATCATCCAAATGAAATGAGCCATTCTAGGTAGCTCATCAAAGAAATCATCAACCCTCGGTTTATGTAATGTATTGGGGCTACATGGAGAGATTATATTTTTCCACCCAAGTTGTTTCTCTCTCAATTTATGGTAAGTATGGGGCTGTTGATGACCTTGGGCTCAAATTTCACGGCCTTCAAGAATGGCCCAAGTTATCCCACAAAATAAATCAGCCATGAAGTGCCTCCTCCAAGAACTCAATTTATCCAAATGGCTCCTCCCACATGAAGAAAAGAGATGTAGTGTGGCAATCATGGTTTTCCCATTGTTTCTTCTGAAACATACAACATGTAAAGTAGGGAGAATAATACTCCCAATGGGCACCTCCAACTCTTGTCCCACTCTCCAAACAAAGCTCCCCATGAGCATAATAATATCATCAATATATGGAAGCATAAATCAATGAAAAAAAGTTTCCATATGAGAACTGGAAAGTGGATCATAGTTCCACACATGGAACTAGCACATTGCATCCCTTTATTGCCTCCAAAAAAAGAGCAACAAGTGCCGTACCAACCACTTTTTTACTTCCACAATCATCCCATAAGATGGAATCATGAATGTAAAATGTGGTGTCAATGGTGCACACCAAGAATCATGTGGCTTCCCCCACAAACCACTGATATAATGGCCAACATAAATGCTGAAAATGGCCTCAAGTACATGACAATAAATATAAAAGAAGGAAGGATCCTCCTTGCTACAATATGCTGCTCATATAAAGTAAAGAACTGAAAATCATAATGCAAAAATGTACCTCCTCTACTACGTACTTTGGTCATTGAGCTGAAATGCCTCAACTGGAAGTTCTCCCTCAACCTCCATGAGTAGGGAAGTGGCTGTGACAACCTCTCCACCACCATCCAGGCTATGAATATCTCCATATGCTGATATATATCTTGTTGTATGCCCTCCTAAGTGAACTCCTCCATCAAAGAATGATATGCATAAAATTGCATAGAAATGAAGTCCACATGTGCTGCATGTAGCAGATTCTCCTTGAGCTTAGAAGCCATAGTCAAGAAGAATTTGCCATAAGAATAGATGAACTCATCATCCACCATGTATCTATGATGTCTCTCTACGTCATCAAGAATCATGCAAGCATCGAGATCCTTGGAGTACATCTACCAAAAGTTGAGACCTCCAATATGGATCAATCCTCCTAAGAGACAGCGCTGAAGATCTGAAATGTGAAGCTTACCACATGTTGATGTCTTCTCCTTTGAAATCCCTCATGCTAAATTCATCCTTCAAAATTATACCATGCCCATCATGCAACTAGCCATGCTCAAATAGAAGTGGTGACTTTTGGAAGTTGGCCCCCAATGAGAAGCTACCATCCAAAAACAACCTCCTGATCTTGGCCAATGTAAGCATGAGTGGCCTCCATCTAATCCAATGTATGGAGGATTACTTCCTCAAAGGAAGTACCCTCTGTTTCTCCAAATCCATGGAGAATATCCCTTGCACCATGAAGGTGCCATCCTCCATCACTGCAAAAACTTATGTCAGCGCAACATATGTAGTGAGAGTGGGTAATGCTAAAAATGGGAGGATGTATCCTTCTTCCTTGAGTCTATCCAAAAATCTTTGTGCTGTACTAGACTCCTCCAATGTATTCACCCCTCTGGAATCTAAGAGTGGTGAACCAAATGGAAAAATGCCTCCCACCAACTCTAGATCTGGTGGCCTCCCAGGTGGAATGCCCCCATGTAGGGAGACATCAAAATCTGAAGTGGACTGTACATATGAGTGGACTGATTTTTTCCTCTCTTCACTGTGAAATAAAGTCTCCTTCTTTTGTGCAGAAACCTCCTAAAATAGATAAGGGTGAATCATCCCTTGATTTTGATCCTTCCTTTCTTTCCCTTCCATCTCACAATCCACAAAAACTGATGCATGTTGCTCCAGAATTGTGTTTTGGTTCCCACTTGTTGAATCATTTGGAACTCCTTGCAAAGACACAAGGGCTCCTCTAATGGAAGAAATGTCTCCCTTCCCATATCCTTGTGGTGATGGATCTCCTCCTAATGGTACAATGCTTTTAGCTTTTCTTTTCTCATCCTCTTCATCAGTATTTGAGAATTCCTCATCATCAATGAGAGACCCTTGATCTTGGTCTTCTCTTGAAGGAGGAACCTCCATGTCTTCATCTATAGAAGAAGGCTCTTCAAGAAGTGGATATATTTCCCTTGGAAAGGAATCATGCATTTTTTTATCGCCTTCAACAGAAATAAGGAGTGGAGTTGGAAAAATAGATCTCTCCAACTCATGCAATGTTTTTGAGTTTTTGGGTTCAACAAGAGATGTCTCACAATGTTTAATATCAAATATTTTCACTAATTTCTTAGTGAACCCAACATAAGTGTTTAAATTTGCATGATTAAATGAAATAGAACTACAAAAACACCAATCATGGGCCATACCTTTGAGGTGCAGCACTGCTACTCTAATGATCTCCTTTTCTGAAACTTGGTGTAGCTAGAAATAGGAATCTAGCTCATTCACCCAAGCTTTGGTTGTGCACTTTGTTGATCCATAAAAGTTAGATAGAAATATTCTACCTCTCTTACTTCTATTATGGTTGTTGGATCCTCTGTCTTCCTTGAGTTGGAAAAACCCTTGAAATTACAAGTGCTTTTTGAATCTCCATGATTGAGACTCATACTCCCGAAGATAGTCACTCAAGGTCTCCTCCCTTGGTGCATCTTCTTCCTCCATCCTTCCTGCAATAAATGTGGGAAACAAACTGCACTGTGGATATGCATGTGTGGCTGAATATCCACACTCATATCATGAATATCTAGGGCTTTCTTCACTTTCAAGCCCTTTAGGAATTTTCTACACTCCTCCCCTTTCATCTCCTTGAGATCTTCTTTGATAATTTTCATAGTTTGGAAAAGAAGCTGGGATATCCTCTCTTTCTTCATTTCTGCAAATAATTGAGTCTTGCCTTTTTTCCTTCTATGAAACTTATCTTCTCTGTGATAATAAGCTTCTCCTTCTAATGGCATAATGTCTTGAATGCACAGGTTGAGCCAAGATTATGCTCTAATACCACTGTAATATTCCAAATTGGAAATAGCAGCAATATAAGGCATAATAATGTAAAACACAGAAAATATGATCATGACATGAGAGGGATCAATATGCAGTCATAATTTTATTAATATATCAGCAACAATATACAAAAATATCTTGATGGACAAGCCACTCAAGCAATAAGAACAATCCTCCAATGATTAGAACAATCAGTACATGAGTTGTTGCAACTATATAGAATGTCGGAGAGCAGTGACAATGCTATCTATATCAGTGTAGCTACTGATATAACATACATAAATGGTATATGGCTGAGAGACACTAAAGAAATGCCTAGAAAAGAATATGTGGGCTCTAATACAAGATTTCTAGCCAACCCAAAAAATATTGCTAGAAAGACTAAGAAATATACAATGTGACAAATAAACCTGGGGTTATTATGCCACTGAAAACTAGATCTGATATGAAATGAGGCTATGACAGATCTGAAATGGTGATGTCCTCATCCAATGGTATTTCTAAATAGAAGGCTGATCCCTCTACTCAGAAATAGACCCTCCTGGTGAGCTCAATGAACCCTTCTAGCGATTGCCTACAAAAATAATGTAGTTCAGAATTGTGATTGCGCTGTGAGGGATGGTAGATGGTTGGCCTGATTCCAAAGATGTGAAAATATTCCCAGGAGCCCTCCTTGCTGATCCTACAATGGATAGGCTACCTCTCCACTAAAAAACAAGCCTAGAAACAGCTCTATGTGATCCTCCTTTGTTGCACCCTGCAACACAACCCAGATCTAAAAAAAAATGATGTTGTAGTTGAAGAAGGTAGCTTGGCCAGAATGTCAGAATGAGGAAATGCAGCTTAGAGAACCTCTCGTTTTGTGAGGATGAGGTAAGGATTCCTGACCAGGAACACCCTTGTGCTAAACATCACAACAACCCCGCTAAACAGTAAGAGGAAGAAAAAGTCTAAATAGACCAATATCAATAATAATCTAAAACATGAATAAAAATGGTTGCGATCCCCTCCATATATAACATGAGAGTCTATTCACATTGGGTCCCATCCATACTTGCCACCAAGCTCATGCAAGTTGTCCTCCACTAAAACTATGTTGTCTTATCATAAAGACTGCTCCTCCATGACAATTTTGTTGATTTTGTCAAATTTGACTAAATCAACATGATCCAATCCCTGTTCACACCCAAAGGTGCTTAATCCATGATCTGGATTTATGCAGGAACACAAAAAAAATACAGATATAACCATAGACACAGAGATGCAGTGGAAATAATGCTTCATTTTATTAATAAAAGAATGACTGAAATAGGCTTAAAAACATAATGGAAACAAGCTAGGGCGTTGGTAGCATATCTTCGAGAAGAGATGTGGTGTACGCAGGCCTCTGAACTACGTTACATTGACACTCAAAGGCCTATTAAAAATATAATGGAAATAGAAGCGCTTATCTTTGAGAAGAGATGTGTCGGCTACCAGCTCCTGAATTGTGTTACAATGAGGCTTGAAGGCCTATTTATTGTTGAGAAACAATGTAAAATATGAAACATCCCAAAACCTAACCCTAGGAGATGAAGTACCAAAACTGTGGGCCCCGTTTGGGTAAATTGGTGTTTCAACTTCTCAGGGACGTAACTTTGGTAGCCGATATCTGTTTTATGCACTCAATAGCTCGTTAGAAAGATCTTTCCGAGGACTACAACTTTTGGTGTGAGAAACATCGATCCATGGACCCATGTTTCTCCCTATTTTCCCAAAAAGCGTCGTTTATGGCCTCAAAATGGCTCTTGAAGTCGAGGAACCGAAAAAATTACTAAAAATAGGAAGTTGTGCTGCAACTTGAAAATGGAAAGTGTTACACCATTTTTTGGTCATCTAACCTATTATCATTAGATGGACCCAAGTACACCATGTAAGACCAATTTTACCCTAAGTAAAATTGCCTTCACTATGTTAAATAACTTAATAAACCACATTTATTAGGTTGTTTATGGTCCAAACAGGAAACCCCAAAAGGAAATATTAAACAAACCTATATTTGTTTTATTTTCCTCATGGAATAATTAATTAAACCATAATTTAATTATTATTCCCAGTCATGTTTAACCCAAAAAACAAAGAAATTAATTAGATAAACCTTTATTTATCTTATTATTTTCTAGGAATAATTATTTAAATCTTATTTAGATAATATTCCTTGTTAAATATGACCAAATCACTCACAAATAATTAAATAAATCATTATTTATTTAATTATCTTTCAACCACTTCCTTAAATAATTAAATAAATCATTATTTATTTGATTATCTTTTAACCGCTTCCTTAAAAAGATAAATAAATCATTTATTTATTTATTTTTGACAAATCAAGGGATTTGACCCAAGTCAAATACCTTTTCCCTCCAACAAATATAATAAAATATTCCATAAAAGGGGATCTAGATCTGGTTAACCCATGCACCAAGATCTAGAATGACCCAATATTTTGTTATAAATAGGAGGGTTTTTCCTACCATTCTTCACCTTTTGTTGCCTATTAGATCACCCTGGATCTATACACTTGGTCCCATTTTTCCATCATTTGCTGTGTGAGCTCCCATTGAGCTCTTTTCTTTGCATTGGGTTTTCTACACCAACAAGAGAGAGAAATCTTAGATCTGAAGTGCTGAGGACTTCCAAGAACCCATCCCACTAAGGAGAATTGGATACGCCTTCTTGTTTTCCTCCCAGGTGCCCAATTAATATAAAAATTCTTTCAAAAATTGTTCTTGTCTTGTCTATTGGTATATGGAGCAAACCCTTGTTTTTTCTGCTTAATATCTTTCCATGCATAGATCTGGTTTTTGCAGCTCTTTTATGTTCAACTAACCGCAGATCTGAAGATATTGGCAGCCACTTTTGTTGTTAGGGCTATTAGTTATGCGTAGTTAAAGTGGTCCTTTTTCGTACACTTCGACAAAGGATTCATACTAACAAATGGCGACTCCACACGGGTTTTAAATTACGACCGCTGTCGTTTTTCATATTCCTGCATATCCAGCTACTTCAGACCCTAGGGTTTCTTTTCAGCTAAATATTTTCCCTATTTTTATGTTGTTTTTCTCACATAAAACCCTAAAACATTAAAATTTCTAACTTCCGTGTGTTTCTGGCCCTATTGCGCAGGTAAGCGACACCAGCCGCAATTGAGATGGCAACTTTTCTGAAAATCTGCCGCCGAGACAACCGAAACGGGAGGTTGCACTTTTTCAACCCAAAACCTGCGACCTGGACCTCCAGGTCGCACTTTTCAGCCTCTTTTCTGTGACCTGCACTGAAAACAGGTCAGAAACTGCGACCTGCCCTTTTTTCAGCTCTTTTTCTGCAATTTTTCTGGGTTCTGCTGAAGCTTCTGTCAGGGTCTTCCAGCCTCTGTTTCAACCTGCTTTGACCTGGTTTTGATCTGTTTCAGCTCATCTAAGTGGGAACCTAGCCCCCTAGGGCTTCAGTACCCTCCACTTTTTGTGGAAGATTTTTAGCTATTTCAGCCTCTGTTTTTCTGAGTTTCAGCTCCCCCCTTGCGTAGAAATTTGCTGAATAATGATTAATTATCCACCGAGACTATCCTGATCACATAAAATTCGAATTTATATGCAACACATAATCTCTTCCACTCAGATCAACTCAGATCATCACACATGCGGAAATAAAATCAAGCGATAACACATCAAATCATCATACACATTAACACAGCATGTATGGGGAAAGCTTATAGCTGAAAACCCCGCAGCTATTGTGTATATTATAATGGAGAAATCATGTAACAAACTCAGTACAATACTCCTCACAAGTACTCAGTACTATCTCATGAAGTTACCCACAATCTAGCTCAGTTTTGAACAGGTTACTGGTTCAAAACTCACCGCCAATTGCGTTGCCTCTATTGCGCAATCCAGGCCTGTCTATATAGAGATCCAAGGTTCGAATCTCCTTGTCTTGAAAGCACAATCATCATGGGCAATTCCTCCAAGTGTGGTGCAAATCTCATGCACAACTGATGTCGCCACTAATAGCTAACTCTACCCTTTCATCTACCTCTTTCACTGGTCTCCACTGAACTGATCATGCACTGTAGTGAACTGATGTGTTCTTGAGTTGAATAATGAGTTACTAATCAATGAATTAAAAAATATTTAATTCACTCCACTCATAACTAATTGATTAGCTAGTTAAACTAATCTCAACCAGTTCAACTAAAATAAACAGAACACAACTCCACTAGCTGTCTCATTAACTCCACCAAACTTCTGCCACTGAAGTCCTAACTGAAGTCAACCATGCATGATGCAATTAAACCCTAGGAATAGCGTAATTCCTCTGTCAGATGCATGAGCCACTTCCAAGGCTCGAACTGAAGTGCTCCAAGAGAGTAAACTGAAGTTTATAGTCCAAATATTATTAAGGGTAAATAATATTTGACTTCCCTATTTTTAGGAGAGGCAATCTAAAAATAGACTTCGACCTCTTCGACCTATAGGTCACAAAAATAGAGTCCCATCTATTTTTACCAACATGACCAATGCTCCAAGAATCTCATACTGGAATCCCCGGACCATGCTCCATATGTCTAAAAATAGACATAGTCTAAAAATATACATAGTCTAAAAATAGACTTTGCGCCAGAATTTGCCTGCAGGCCCACTTAGTGAAGGCGAATTCATTTCACTAAGCTCCATCATCTTGCTGCATTTTCAACACCTTGTCCAGATCTGATACTTCTCCACACTCCCGTCAACCGCCTGCTTCACCTTGTAGATCCATCGCGAACCCACCACTGATTTCCTCACTGGTCTTGGGACAATCTCCCATGCACTGTTCCTGACGATCGAATCATATTCTTCAATCATGGCATCAACCCATGCAGGTTCCTCCACAGATTCCTCAAAAGAGGATGGCTCTGTCACAACACATTGACTCACAAGAGCCATGTATCCAGTGTACCGATCCGGTGACTACCTCTGTCTGCGCTGTGCTGTAGGTGGTCCTACAACCTTCTCTGCATCCCGAGCCAGTCGCTCAGCTTTTGTAGTGCGCATGCGCCCTCTAATGGTTGGCGCTGCAAGGGTGGTTTCTTCCACCTCTTGAACCTCCTCTTGTGGCTGATCCACATTCGGAAGCTCCTCCTTAGGAACTAACAACTCCTCATCTGCATGCAAGTGTAGCTCCCTCTCAAGCAAACACTGCATGGCTTTCTCCTCCTGAAATTTTATATCCCGTCGCACAACAGTCTTGCGACTGTCTGAAAAATATGCCCGGTAGTTGTGAGGTGTATCAGTGTACCCCAAAAATATTCCAACCTCAGCAGTTGGATCCAGCTTCCTTCTCGCATCCTTCGTCACATGCATGTAGACAGGAGAACCAAAAATCCGCAAATGGGAAATATCAGGCCTCTTGCCAGAATAAGCCTCCTCCGATGTACTCATGCCAAGAACCTTGTGAGGACAACGGTTCTGCACATACAATGCTGTATTACATGCCTCAGCCCACAAATGAAGGGGTAGGCCCTGATCATGCAACATTTCCCGTGCAGCACCCACGATCGTTCTATTCTTCCGCTCAGCCACCCTGTTCTGCTGTGGGTTATGGGGTGCGATGAGCTCTCTCTGAATCCCTTCTGCACTGCAGAACTCCTTGAATTCAGCCAAGATGAATTCACCACCGTTATCACTCCTTAGAGCAATCACCTTCTTCCCCGAATCCTTCTTGACCAGTGCTTTAAACTCACATAACTTCGCGAATGTATCGCTCTTCTTCTGCATGAAGAAAATCCAGCACTTTCGAGAGAAATCATCAACAAACATCACATAATACCTGTGCTTTGCTATCGAAGCAACTGAGAAAGGACCACACACGTCTGTGTGAACTCTCTCAAGGATCGTCGTGGCGCGACTATCCTTCTCATGAAAGGTGGCTTTCACATACTTCCCCAAAGTACACCCCTTGCACTGATCTGACTGTGCAAGGGTGCCCTTAGGAAGCCTAGTAGAAATCTGCTGCAGAATCTTCAAAGCCCCATGGTGAAGGTGGCCCAATCTCCTGTGCCACAGTTCGCCCTCATCATCCTGGCTCACCACTTCTCCCTCCTTGCATGCCATAGCTGCGCAACCATCTACCTGCAACTGATAAAGGCTCTTGGTTCGAACCCCTATCTTCTGGGTCTCTCTAGTAGTCTTACTGCGCAGGAAGGCTTTTCCTTCGCTGAAGACCACATCATACCCCTTATCCTCCAACATTGCCACAGAGATCAAGTTCTTCTTCAATCCAGGTACATGCATGACATCCTTGAATACAAAGGGTTTACCAGACTCCCTCTGAAAGGATATGGTACCGATACCAGTCGCACTGTATCTACCATCATCGCCCATCTCGATGTGCACACCCAAATTTTTGTCCTCCAGATCTGAGAACAACTCCCGATCTCCCGTCATATGAAATGACGCACCGCTGTCCAAGAACCATACCGATCCCAGCACACTTGAAACCAAGCATGCGATCAGTGAAAAGTCAAGCTCGAACTATGAATCCAAAGCTTCTCCATCTGCAGATCTTCCCGCTTGCTTGTTCTTCTTCTTCTTTGGACAATTGGTAGCATAATGTCCGTGATCATGGCAGTGAAAACATTTCACTTTCGCCATATCCTGCTTCTTGCCCTTAGCTCCATAATGAGAGGTTTTCTTACCCTTCCTTTTCTTAGCTTTGGACACCAAAGCACAGTTTTCTTCATCAGCTCCCTTTGATGAAGATCCATCTCGAGTAGTCCTCCTTATCTCCTCCTGCATGAGATCCGCCCAAAGGTGCTCCCATCCCGGCAACTTCTCCCGACCATTGACACTATCTTGATATGAATGCCAAGCCTTCGGAAGACCAAGGAGAGCCAGGTCGACCATGTCCTCATCTTCGACAATCACCCCCACACTTCCCAGCTCATCTCTGCATTGAGTGAACTTCGTGAGGTATTTGGCGATACTGTCGCCTTTCTCCATCTTGATGTTCCTGAGCTTATCTTTGAGTGCCAACTTCCTTTGGTCGCTCTTACTCTGGAATATATCCATCAAAGATTTCCACATTAAATATGGAGAAGCCTTTCCATGCAGGCTGGATACAATATGATCCTTGACGCCCTCCAACATGATCCTTCGACATTTCGCCATCTTCTTTTGCCATGCTTCGACTTCAGCAGGATCAGTGGGCCTTTAGAAATCCGTATCCACAAACTCCTTCAGTCCATTATCTTCTAATACTGCCTCCATGCGATCCTTCCATGCAACATAATTCGAACTGCCTTCAAGAGCATATTCGAGTCGCAACCCGTTGAAAGACATTTTCAACACCGGCACCAAGAAAACAAAACTGCTGCAAAATTCGAATTCCACCTCAAAGCTCAACCGCTCTAGATTTGTGAGAACAAATTATTTCTAGCACAGAGATCGACTGCAAGGGGCGTTTACCAGACCTTTCACTTTCCGAAGAAAGATGAATCCGGAGGCTACCTGGCCCGCATGCAGACTTTGTCTACCGAAATAAGTTTGTAATCACTGTGATGATCAATCTGAACTTCAATAGCTCCGATACCATGTAGAAATTTGCTGAATAATGATTAATTATTCACCGAGACTATCCTGGTCACATACTATTTGAGCTTCATACATAACACATAATCTCTTCCACTCAATCAACTCAGATCATCAAACATGCGGAAATAAAATCAAGCGATAACACATCAAATCATCATACACATTAACACAGTATGTATGGGGAAAGCTTATAGCTTAAAACCCCACAGCTATTGTGTATATTATAATGGAGAAATAAAGTAACAAACTCAGTACAATACTCCTCACAAGTACTCAGTACTATCTCATGAAGCTACCCACAATTTATCTCAGTTTTGAACAGGTTACTGGTTCAAAACTCACCGCCTATTGCCTTGCCTCTATTGCGCAATATAGGCCTGTCTATATAGAGATCCAAGGTTCAAATCTCCTTGGCTTGACAGCGCAATCATCATGGGCAATTTCTCCAAGTGTGGTGCAAATCTTATGCACAACTGATGTCGCCACTGATAGCTAACTCTACCCTTTCATCTACCTCTTTCACTGGTCTCCACTGAACTGATCATGCACTGTAGTGAACTTATGTGTTCTTGAGTTGAATAATGAGTTACTAATTAATGAATTAAATAATATTTAATTCACTCCACTCATAACTAATTGATTAGCTAGTTAAACTAATCGCAACCAGTTCAACTAAAATAAACAGAACACAACTCCACTAGCTGTCTCATTAACTCCACCAAACTTCTGCCACTGAAGTCCTAACTGAAGTCAACCATGCATGATGCCATGAAACCCTAGGAATAGCGTAATTCCTCTGTCAGATGCATGAGCCACTTCCAAGGCTCGAAATGAAGTGCTCCAAGAGAGTAAATTGAAGTTTATAGTCCAAATATTATTAAGGGTAAATAATATTTGACTTCCCTATTTTTAGGAGAGGCAGTCTAAAAATAGACTTCGACCTCTTTGACCTAAAAAATAGAGTCTCATATATTTTTACCAACATGACCAATGCTCCAAGAATCTCAAACTGGAATCCCCGAACCATGCTCCATATGTCTAAAAATAGACATAGTCTAAAAATAGACTTTGCGCCAGAATTTGCCTGCGGGCCCACTTAGTGAAGGCGACTTCATTTCACTAAGCTCCATCATCTTGCTGCATTTTCAACACCTTGTCCAGATCTGATACCTCCTTTTTAGATCCCTTTAAATTAGACTCTTTTCCTTTCAAATCACCTCTTGTTGTTTTGTTTGGACCTCTCTTTAGGACCTCCTCCCTGTCCTTGCCACTTTTTGTTGATTTCCTTCCTTTTTCCAGCCACCTTGCCTCTGTCTCTTGGCTGTGATCTGCACCTCTTTTAAGCAGCTTTATCCTTTAGATCTCTGTCCATTTTGACCTTAGATCTATTGGCCTCTTTTCCGTGTGTCTTTCCTAGAATTTTTCCCTTTTTTAGATTAGTTTTGAGAGACCCGCCTTCTTGGGTTAGATAGATGCACAAGTAGCTATTATTTTTCTGTTATTTCAGCATTATATACTGTTCTCTGCAGATTTATTTTCAGTTACGCAACACACTTTTTTATTGCTCTCAAAATGGAAAGGGTTTAAAAAATAAAATTAACGCATGCCACACACTGACCCTAAGTGAAGAAGCGCCTGGTTAACACCGCCTGGCAAAGACTCTAAAATCAATTGTCACTGTACATTTTCTGCCCTTGACCTCACTTGATTCTATCCCTTTCTGCCCTTGTCAGTTTCCTTCTTCATCATTGTGCCCCCAAGGTGCCTTTCCCGGAGACTTCTTGGCCTTCACCCTCAGTTTCCGGTCGATCGACCTGCTCTGCCCCGCTGTCGTCGAGCCAATCCGCCTCCAAGTCCGCACTCCGACTCCTCTCCTGATTCATCGGGTTCTCCTTCTCCTCCTAGTTCTCCCCCTGTCACCTTCACCATGTCTGGTCCAGGGCCTAACGCTGGTGGTGCTCCAGGCCCTAATGCCGGGCCTACTACTAGCGGAACCGCCACGGGAACTACCTCGGCCATACCCTTGCTGATGTACATTGCAAGCCTCAGCCTCCCCGATTTCAATCAGTTGATCAACGACCCTATCCGCCACGATGTTGGTTGGCCTGCTATGCCAACCAAGCTCCCCTCTGACATCCCTAAGTTTGAATGCCTTGCTGGAGAAGATCCAACCAATCATGTCCGATCTTTCCACATGTGGTGTTCCTCCAATTCCATTACCGATGACTCCATCCGTCTTCGTTTGTTCCAACGCACGCTTATCGACGAAGCTTCTAAATGGTATGTTGAACAAGCCACCTCTTCCCATACCACCTTTGTGATGCTTACCCAAGCCTTTTTATCTTATTTCCAACTCCCTCTCCGATACGATACTGGCACGGAGCTCTTGACTTCATTCAAGCAAACCTCTTCGACCCGCCTTTCCGCCCATGTTCAGGAATGGCGACGAAGACGAAGCTTATGTCGAGCACCCCCTTCGAAGATCAGGTTTACATGGACTGGTTCCTTCACACCCTCTTAGCTCCTATCGAAAAATATGTCACCTCTCACTTTCCTCAAACTAAAGAAGCCGCCCTCCAAATAGCCTTGAAATATGACCTGATCTACACTCAATCTGGTTATGTTTATACTATTCTTCCTGACCTCCCCAAGCCCGGCAGCGCTAATGCCCTGAGGGCATCTCATTCCACTAACGGTATCGTTGGAGCCCTTTCCCATCCGTACGCTCAACCTCCTATGGGCTATGGTCTCCCTCAGGGAGGGGCCAGCACCTCTAGCACTCTTCCCCCTCCCGGTAGAATGTATCTAGGATATGGCATGCCTCCTCCTTTTTCCCAACCTCCTGCTTACCTCAATTTTTCCCAACATAACCATTACCTTTATCCGCAGCCTGGTGCGCCAGCTCCTCCATCATATGCGCTTCCATCTCCCTTGCCTCCTCCAAACCCGCAACAACACTTACAGCCCCCTCCAGGGCAAGTATTTGCACAGCAGGGCGCGACTAATCCCCCTTCTTCTCAAAGAAGGCGGAGAGGCAATCAAAACCAATCTACCCCTGGTACTCGTGGACCCAATTCTGGTGTCGACCCTAACACTGCCAACCAGCAATAGGGCACTCAGCCCAAGCCGGACAGGTCGCTTTGCACAAACAAGCCTTGTTCATGCTGCGGTGTTTATGGTCATTACACCCACGATTGTCCCCTCTTACCCCAGATGCGGCAGATGTGGGAGTCCCAAGCCACATTGCACGGACAACACGCCTCCCCACATGCTCCTCCTAATGTGGCCACTACCCAACCGACTGTGTTTACTGATCCTTTCCCTTAGCAAGGATTCATGGCTACCCAACCGCCTGACAGCCAGGTCGCCACTTCCACTTCCCTTTTTGGTTCCTCTGATTACCAGATCCTTATGATGCACTCCGATCCTTCCCCGACCGTCGACCTTCACCTTCAAACTCGGTCTCACCAGTACCCCAATCCTCCTGCTCAGTTTGCCCTCGAGCCTCCTTCTTCAGGTTCTACAGAGCCTCTTTCGACATCCAATGGCCCCTTACATATCCCTCAACCCAAATTTGAGGTCCATACCAAGATTCCTAAGGGACCCCTATGTTGAAATGCTGCTTCCGGTCGAGTTGCTCATTCGTATAGTATAGTAGATGATTTGGCGGAATCTCTTGCCGCCATTTCCACATTGGAACTCCTCCAGTCGTGCCCTTCCCAAAAGAAGGCTCTACTATCTGCCGTGGGCGCTGTAGATCCTGCTGTTGACCAAATGATTGTTTTCGACGCCACTCAATCAGACCATCCCCCTCTTCCTGCTTCCGTCGCCTTCCAAATCCCAGTCAAAATCCGGAACGCCAACATTTCACGATGTATAATTGATGAAGGGGCATCCACCTGTGTGATGTCCGCTTCGGTTTGGAAGCAACTCGGATCCCCTGAGCTGGCCCCTTCCACGATCACCCTTCGAGCGTGGGACGGCCACGCCTCCTAGCCCATTGGCCTTTTCCATAATTGTCCTATCACCCTCGCCGGTAAGACTGTTTGTGTTGACGTTGAAGTCATCGACGCCCCGCTAGACTACAACATTCTATTGGGGCGAAGCTACACCTATGCTATGTCCGCTGTCCCATCTGCGGTTTTCCGCAAGATGTCTTTCCCCCTTAATGGAAAGATAGTCACCATTGACCAGTTGACATATCATGAGCCAAAATCTCAGACCTCACCTGAGACGACCATCTCTTCTGTAGCCAACAAGCAAACTGTCGATTCCTTGACCAGTGTCTCCCCCGACGTTTACAATGATTCCTCCCTGCTTGGAAATTTTCCTAATCTCCCTCCTCCTCCCATCACTGATCCCAGCTTATCGAATGTTTGCATGATGAAATCGTCTCAGGCTACCCATAAGTGGCCTGCCTCGGCTAGTTAGCAACCTCCCCCTCGCCCTCCACAACCTGCTCCTAGCCATTCATCTCAGCTAGTCGGACCTCCTCCTTCTGGCCCTCCCCCTACAGCTGGTATCCTTGAACCCCTTTATCCTCCTGGATCAGTTCCCCCAGGCCTTAACCATCTCGAAGCCGTCCCTCCTGGTCATTTCCCTGCTGGGAAGATCCCTTTCCTGGCTCCCCCTCCCAAAGTATATTCTGTCCCCGTCATGGCCACCCTCTCTCTCCCTAACCTGAACTTGGGCATACCGGTCTGGTACCTTGATCCCCCAGCCGCCACCCCTCCTGGTCACCCCAAACCCTACATGGCTTTGACACCGGTTCAACCGGTCCCCCTCGCTTCCTCCATTGCCACTATGCCCCCAGCACCTCCACAGGACCCTTCTCCTATTGTGAAGGCTCCCGGGAAGAAAGGAAAAGCCCGCAAGGGGGCACCCAAAGACAAGACCTCCACAACTGACCTGGCCCCTCCTCCCCCCGCAAAGCCTTGTGCCTTGTGTGATGTCACCGGTCATGCCACCCATGCTTGTCCCGAGTTGCCCCGTATTCAACCCATGGTTAAAGTCGCGTTCCCCGAGTCTACAGTTCCTGAAGCCTCCATTCCTTCTTCGTCCGTAACCAAGAACCCCAAGACTCTCCGCACCAACAAACCTTGTGCTTTGTGCGGCGTTCATGGCCATTACTCCCACCATTTTCCTCACCTGACGCATTACCGTGCCTCTTTAGAGGTGGTCCGAGAGTATGAGGTTGAACAAAATCAATCAGCCTCTCCTGTCCTCGCGCAGTATGCTTCAGGTCAGCCTGAGGATCCCCCCGCTCCCATCAACATTCCCCCCCCTGATGTTCAGATGACGGAGTCTACTGTAACCATTCTTTACCTATCCTCCTATGTGAGACACTTGGAGCCTAGCCCCCCTGGATCCTCCCCTGTTGTGTCACCTGACCACCCCTTTTCTACACATACACGAGATCACTCCACCCGTGTCTCTATTGACCTCCCCAGCCCGAGTCCTCACCATACTTCTGATAGCCCTCATATACCACCCTCTAGTTTGTATATGAGTCATAATCATCCTGCTCCTTACACTCCCTCCCGTAGTTGCCGCCCGATGTCTTCTGTGCACTCACGCTGCCGTCATTGCCTCTCCTCCCCTCATTTTTTGTCTTGTAACACCATTCCGTAGGACCCCCCGTCCACACCCTTTATCGGTTACGCCGATGGTGCAAGTCGTTACTCCCGGAATCTAGCCTCAGCAGGTTGGGCCATCTTCACCCCCTTGCATGCCCTTGTTCTCTCTAATGGGGTCTGCATTGGTTCTGCCACCAAAAATCAGGCCGAATATGATGCAGTGCATGGTCTCTTAGCCGATGCCCTCTTCCATCGCATCCTCCATCTGCACGTTCGTTTGGATTCCCTACTTCTTGTCATGCAACTAAATGGTGTTTATCGTGTGCATAACCCTGTGCTGTTTAGACACTATTTACGAGTGAAACTCTTGATACGTGCATTTGAAACCATAACTTTCAACCATGTACCTCGAGAACAGAATCACTATGTAGATAGTATTGCAAACCATGTTCTAGATTGGAATTTATCACACGCATTTCATACAAGACAATAACATTCATAATCATTAAAAACGATGCATATCCATAATATGTGTTTCAAAAACATGCGTTTAGAGTCCATCTACTCTGATACATATGACATTCCCATAGCATGTTACAAAAAACTCAAAACTGGGGGCACCACCTGCCCCTACATACACACTAGGGGACACCACATGCCCCACACCTAATCACTATCTGGCGGATCCCGAGCCAATGGCTCTCCCCCTGCAGCCTGTAGATCATGCACCGCTTGACCGGCCATTGCCATGTGCCGCATGACACCTCGCCATTCCGAGGGTAGACCAACACATGGCTCTATGTATTGGTCATCTAAGTCCTACCACCCGCACTCTGATACTCCGGTCAAAAACCTTTCGCATCTACGGTGGATGTCCTCCAGAAGGGCCGTTGCATCCTCATTATGCATTGCTCTCGACCCACTCGGACCTGTAGCTCCAGATGCTGCCGGTCGTCCCATATATCCGGTCGGTTTTACCGGCGCTATATCTGCATACCAACAGTACATGAATCAGTACCCTAGCTACTATTCAAAAAACTGTAACATGCCCATACAAGAATAGCAATCTTTCACTTACCATCGAGCCCCCAGACTCGACCAGGCGGAAGTGGCAGGTCCGGATCTCCATAATAACTCATCCCACTATAGGGATAGTCGTCTATGTATAACGGCATCTAATCCCAATGGGCAAAAAACTCAGGTCGAAACACTCGCCTGACCGCCCCTCCTCCTCCTCTGCACAGTAGCTGCCCCCACCGGCGCATCCTGGGCTCTCTCGGGCCCCCATCTGGAAGCTGTATATGAGGCCGCAAGATCGGGATCTTCTCAAAGAATAAGGCACACAATAAAGTCCCATACGAGCAATCGTGGTTCACTTGCCGCTTGCAGAGCGACAACTGTCGTTTTAACGACACCAGCATCATTTGGGCCCACCCATAGTAGGTCCCACTCAACACACTTTCCACAAGCATCATCTGTCCCCCGGTGATGTGATGGAATGCCTGGTTGCCCACGATACGCAGCACCGCTGCGGCCACTGCACGGGTTTCTAGCCTCTCTAGATCCCCGATCGGTATCCGAGTCCCCTTGACTTGGAGACCCGGTCGAAAATGTCGTTCCACCAACTCCATAATATGCCACCCTCGCGGTAATACTGGCTGCGTCTTTCCCACCATCCCCAGTGGTGGGAGCCCCGTCAGGAAATACACATCCTAGACTGTCAGTTCGATCCTGTGCCCCTGCACTACAAAGACCTCATGCTCTGGATCCCAATAGCTGATAATCCGGGCCAACAAGGGCTCTCATTCTCTCATCAACAGGTTCTCCAAAAAATTTAGAACCCCACACCTAGCCAACACACGACGGACACCCTGATCTGCCTAGATCTTTGCCCGTAATGTACCCAGGTCCCTCTCTCCCCAGTTCACCCGTAAATCTACCATACCTACACAAAAAAATCATCTTTGTCAGCATACAGATTGGGAATACCATAACCAAACACAAAAACCCAACTCCCAGCCATAAAGCAGCACCAAAACCCCCTCATCTCCCAGGTCGCAGTTTTCTGCCCAGTTCTAGACCAGGTCGCAGGTGTTGCCCTAAAACTTGCGTCCTAGGTCGCACTTTTTGGCCCAAAAAGTGCGACCCAGCCGTAGAGAAGAAGGAGGGTTTGTTTCGGGGATTTTGGGCCCTAAACTGAACTTTCAATCCATCAAAATGAAAGAGTAAGGTTAGGCCTCTTACCTGCAACTGACGGATCTCGATTCCAACAGTCGATTTGTCCACTATGCTCGCCGTAAGATTTAGGGCCTTCTCTCCTCTCTACATTCACCACAGCAACAATAGCAATAGAATGAATTTGGAGGGAAAATTGCCTTATTAAAAGTGAACCCTTGTTTCTTCTTTTGACTTCTGCGACCATACCGTAGCCCTGTTTGACAAACTGTCTGCACCGTTGGAAAGCTCTCACCGAGCCCTAAAATGGGTATCTGTTAGTTTTTTGTGATTTGATACTTCACCATGACACATTTTGTCCAAGAAGGGTCACTTCACCCATCCTTAAAATCGAATTTCCTCACTTACAACACTTGTACTTGGGGCACCATCTTGCCTCCATACTTGTCTTTGTTCGTGTCGATTTTCGTCATGAGTTACCATTTTGTACTCATGTTTTTATGGTCCCCCATTGGGCCTTTACTATGTGGCAGCACCATCAAGTCGCCCCTTTTTAGAGCATCCAAGTTGAGTCATCATCGCATTCATGGAGTCTATCCCGAGTCCCTTTCTACCCCGCTATAGCCCTCCATCCTTCATTGCTTGGTCTCTCTCTTGTGTCGCACTTTATGACCTTCAGTCCCACTGTCCCCTATCCCTTATGATATTGTGTCAGTCACTGCCAGGTCATTCATGCCCTTTATGCTCTAACAAGGGAAGTCATCCATTCGCTACTCAGTCCTTTCCACTTCATTATCACCATTAGTGTCAGTCTGTCCGTCGCTCTACTATTTTCTCTCGTGCCTTAGTTGAGGATCTCTCATCACCTCACCTATGGCGGACCTTCTTCTGTCAACATCAGCTCATTCATTCCAGAAGCTGGGTCTAGAGGGCAGTGTACCTTGGTTCCATCTTCCACTCTTGTTCGGTGCCTCGGATCAGGCAAATGGATCTCTCATTTCCCTTTGACTTGGTTGTTTCTCCACGCTAGCTCCTTCCAGCATGACCGAGATCCGTATACTTGATGTTTTAGTGATACAGCAGCAGCTCTTGATGATTCTTGGGTGTGTGTGAGATGTCTCAACCCTCATGAGGGGGTGGCCCTACAGGTAGCCCCCCACATGCCCGGATGACCTCCTCTTTGCAGCCTTCGATGCTGCTCTAGATATTTGATGGTGTTGGCCTTTGCCACTTGCAGCGCCTCTTTGATTTGCATGTATCAGTCAGATTTTGTGAGCCCTTCCCCTTTTCTAAGGGGAATTTGGGTTGTATTTGTATCTCATGTACTCAGATATTATTGTACAAGTCCTGGTTGTTATCCCAGGCACAGCATGTATATGGGATTCCTCATTGTATTTTTATCTGGCTCATGATTATGCCAGCTGTACTTTATGGTTCGGTCCCTTGTTTACTGGACACACTATTCTTTTGTACTTTGTCTCGGCGGGCATAGGTATGCCTCCCCCGCCGCCTTCAGCACAGGTACCCTCTCATAAAAAGAGACTTGTTGCACCCGCGAGTCTCGTCTCCTCAGGGTCTAGTCCTTCAGCACACTATCTACCTCACATTTCTCTCTCTGACATCCCTTTTGTTGTCTAGTGATTGTGTTCTTACAACGTACTTCGGTCATATGATTTGCTCCTGACACTCGCACGCTGGGGGGCAATATTTTACACCATTTTTTGGTCATCTAACCTATTATCATTAGATGGACCCAAGTACACCATGTAAGACCAATTTTACCCTAAGTAAAATTTCCTTCACTATGTTAAATAACTTAATAAACCACATTTATTAGGTTGTTTATGGTCTAAACAGGAAACCCCAAAAGGAAATATTAAACAAACCTATATTTGTTTGATTTTCCTTATGGAATAATTAATTAAACCATAATTTAATTATTATTCCCAGTCATGTTTAACCCAAAAACAAAGAAATTAATTAGATAAACCTTTATTTATCTTATTATTTTCTAGGAATAATTATTTAAATCTTATTTAGATAATATTCCTTGTTAAATATGACCAAGTCACCCACAAATAATTAATAAATCATTATTTATTTGATTATCTTTCAACCACTTCCTTAAATAATTAAATAAATCATTATTTATTTGATTATCTTTCAACCACTTCCTTAAAAAGATAAATAAATCATTTATTTATTTATTTTTGACAAATAAAGGGATTTGACCCAAGTCAAATACTTTTTCCCTCCAACAAATATAATAAAATATTCCATAAAAGGTGGATCTAGATTTGGTTAACATTATTTTAATCATGCACCAAGATCTGGAATGACCCAATATTTTGTTATAAATAGGAGGGTTTTTCCTACCATTCTTCACCTTTTGTTGCCTATTAGATCACTCTGGATCTATACACTTGGTCCCATTTTTCCATCATTTGTTGTGTGAGCTCCCATTGAGCTCTATTCTTTGCATTGGGTTTTCTACACCAACAAGAGAGAAAAATCTTAGATCTGAAGTGCTGAGGACTTCCAAGAACCCATCCCACTGAGGAGAATTGGATATGCCTTCTTGTTTTCCTCCCAGGTGCCCAATTAATATAAAAATTCTTTCAAAAATTTTTCTTGTCTTGTCTATTGGTATATGGAGCAAACCCTTATTTTTACTGCTTAATATCTTTCCATGCATAGATCTGGTGTTTTGCAGCTCTTTTCTTGTCTAACTAACCGCAGATCTGAAGATATTGGCAGCCACTTCTGTTGTTAGGGCTATTAGTTATGCGTAGCTAAAGTGGTCCTTTTTCATACACTTCGACAAAGGATTCATACTAACAGAAAGAACTAATGGTGGGGGTTCAAATGGAATAGGCGGGTGGCCACCAATATCCACCTAGATCATTAAGTCCCCAAAACGGCTCCGAGTGTGCAAGACCCAAAAACCTGCTAAAAATAGTAAGTTGTGCTGAAGATGAATAACTAAAAGAATTGATGCTATGGGTCCAAATAGAATAGGTGGCTGGCCAATGATGTCCACCTGGATCATTCCTCCCTCCTTAGGAAGTAATGGTCTCCATTGCGTTAAGCTCCTCCATGGGGGGGTGGGGGGAAATTCTGCTGAACTTGGAATTAGATTTGTGTAGGATGTCGCGGACCTATTGGCGGATATGCTGGATGTCAATGTGCTGCTGGCGGGCAACCATTGAAGGATCTGGAAAAATTTATCCATCATCGCATTCGTCTATTTCTCGAGGGCCTCCTCAAACAAAATTCTAATAAGATCTTCTGCTCCGTCGTCTTTCTTTCCTACAGCCATGGGGGGTCGTTGGGGTTTTGTGAGGCTAGTCTTGTGACAGGTCAACCAGATCGAGCCCAAACTCCTTATACCCTGACTGCGTTGGGAACATTCAAAGGAAAATAGAGAAAGAGCAGATACATTTTGATACCACTGATCCAGGTGGATATCGGTGGCCACCCACCTATTCCATTTGGACCTGTAGCATTAATTCTTTTAGCTATTCAGCTTTAGCACAGCTTACTATTTTTAGCAGGCTTTTGGGTCCTGCACACTCGAAGTTGTTTTTGGGACTTAATGGTCCAGGTGGATATTGGTGGCCACCCACCTATTCCATTTGAACCCCCACCATCAGTTCTTTCCATTTTCAAGTTGCAGCACAACTTACTATTTTTAGGAGTTTTTTGGGTCCTAAACTTCCAAAGCCATTTTGAGCCCCTAAACGATGGTTTTGGGAAAACGGGGAGCAACATGGGTCCATGGACTGATTTTTCTCATACCAAAAGATGTAGTTCTTGGACAGATCTTTCTAACGAGCTATCGAGTGCATCAAACGGAGATCGTATGCCAAAGTTACATCTCTGGGAAGTTGAAACACCAATTTACCCAAACGGGGCCCATAGTTTTGGCGCTTCATCTCCTAGGGTTAGGTTTTGGGACGTTTCAGATTTTACATTGTTTATCAACAATAAATAGGCCTTCAAGCCTCATTGTAACATAGTTCAGGGGCTGGTAGCTGACACATCTCTTCTCATAGATAAGCATTGCCAGTGCTCTAGCTCATCAATTTCCATTATGTTTGTAATAGGACTTCGAGCCTCAATGTAACACAGTTCAGAGGCCTATGTAGACCACATATCTTCTAAGATATATGCTACCAACGCCCTAGCTTGTTTCCATTATGTTTGTAAGCCTATTTCAATCACTTTTATTAATAAAATGAAGCATTATTTCCACTGCATCTCTGTGTTTATGGTTATATCTAAATTATGTTGTGTTCCTGCATAAATCCAGATCAATCCAGTTGCTTATTCTTCCTCCTTTCACATTAGGAGTGTTATTATTCCTTCTAAAGGGGTTTTATGAGTCTCCCCACCCACTTATTGACCTACCTATTGATAAAAAAAACTATAATATTCCATTTAGATGAAGGCTAAATTTTTGGAATATTATAGTCCCACTGGTCGAACTCGACCTACATCTTATACATAAAAAATTTAGTTTAGTCTCAGGAAAAAATAAAAATAAAAAAACATGTGTAAACCTTAGAAAAATAAAAAAACATGGTCAAAACATTCTTACCAATTGCACCACACCGAGTGCCTTCTGGTAAAACTAAATTTGGATCTCCTCGGAAGTCGACACCTGCATATGCATAGTCATTGATGGTGATAATATGTTTCCTAAACCACGTGAAGAATGCAATCGAGAACACGATGTTCGATTGACCAGCATGTCTAGCCATCAATTCTACCCATCTCTACATCCTTGGATCTCTAGGGTTAGATATACCCAGTGTCACATGCTGAGGCTGCATCAGTGGAATCCGCTCTAATGAAAAAGAAATGAGGATCGAACCATATTTGAAAATTTTCTTCCTTCCTCCCTTTGCATTGCTCATTTGTTCTTTCGTTTGAGAGATTAAAACTTCATCCCAATTGAAAACTGTTGGTTCCATGCACTATAGTGCATACTGCATATAAAATATATTTGCTACATGTAGTGTAGCGGCACCAGCAAGCTTTGTGATCATGAATAAGATGGTTCTCAATGAAAAATCATGAACATCGTGGATGTTTATTTTCCCATCCATGCTAGGCTTTGCCCCTGGATGGTAATACTACAATAAATAGTCTCTCACCATCTCTCCTCCAAGAGCAGACCCTGAGAGTGAAATGGGTAGGCCTCTCCTCAACAAGCCTGTGAGAAAATATATATCGTCCACTAAAATTGAGACCACTTTGTCCCCAATATGAAATTCCGCAATCACTGGATCCCATGCACGAACAAGGAACTCCAAAATTTCCATGTGTTTCCTCATACCAGATAATCAGAAGTACTTCAACAACCCACAGTCTCTTAGGGCTCTTACAATACCTGGATAATTTAGGGCAATCATATTTTTTTCCTCATGTTCTCTTTCTCTCCAAGTAATTTACATTTTGGTTTTTTGAATCCCTGAAACACAACCATAAGATCCATTACAACCCATGTCATGCAAAAAACTAGGTAAAATTTGGGCACACTGTAAAGACCAAAAATGTGAATTGCGGCCAACTCACCCTTGGTCAAGGGATAGTGCATTTCAAGTGAATTTAGCCTTCAATTCCAGTGCACTGCAATGCACCTTTAAAAATCGTAGGGTGTGTTTCCCTGTTTGCAAAATAAATTTACCCTAAGGGGCCCAAATCCATAAAAAAATTGGAACGAAATGAAGAAAAAAGAATTTTGAAGGAAAGAGGAGGTTTATGGCACCAACCTAGATCAAAAGGTAAGGAAATTTGTCCACATAATCGATCGCAATCAACAGTTGAAGTTTGGGAGAAAAAACAGGTTCAGAGCTCCAAAATACAAACGGTAATTTTCAAATGGTAAAAATGAATAGTAAAACTCTTTTAATTAGTCATTTTATTATTTTCAAATCATATTTATTGCTGTGACTATGGTTTTATTCATTTTTTAATCATGAAACAAGTATTTTTAATCCAATTGATGTTGTTCTGAACATGTTTACAACTGATATAGCAGATTAGTTGTGCACACTTATTTTAAGAATGATTTTACCACAAAGCATACTTTTATCCTTATTTTTCGAGCTTTGATAAAAATGAAAATGGACTTGAAGTGAACTTTTATCTCATTTTTGAGCTTTGATAACAGTGAAAAAGGAACCCCTGGAGTCTTATTTTAGCTCTTTTCAGAATCCGGTTATGTGAAAATATTGTCAAGCACTTGTCTTTTCGAGCTCGTAAAATTAAATGAATTGACATCTACCCAATACAAGTTTAACCCTTTTCCGGACTGAGATAGATTATTTATGAAAAAGGAAAACCTTAGTCAAAAATGGCTAGGAGGTTTTCTCAGATATCATTTTACACTTTTTCAAATATGAGAGATAACTTTACGAAAAAGAACTCAAAGAGTTTTCTTTTTTCCTCTTTTTCAAACTCTCTAAATATGAAAAAGGACTAGGTTGTCGCTGTCGTTAGGCTCGTTAAAACATAAAATAGCGACGGGGTTGTTGATCATGGCAAGAATCGAGTTTCATTTATTACTAGAATTGTTAAACTATTAAATAGTGATGCATATTCGCCCGAAGGGTTGAATTATAGATCAAGCTTATGTTATCCTCCTCAATCTTGTTAAAAAATAAAGAGGTACTAGTCGACAAATGATCGGGAAAAATTTGGGAAAATGAACAAAAATTTTATGGTAGCAGGTTGCTCTTGAACATGACACTTCACTCCATCATTGTGACTGGTTGGGTTGGGGAATATTCTTGACGGGTCATTCATACCTATGGTTCATCATACCTTCACTTTGGTTTTGGGTCAATGCCACTAAATCATCTCAATGTCATCGATATGGTGAACAAAAGTCATCCAGTGAATACTCATCCTTCTGCAATACTCATAAATTTCCATTTTCATGACATTCATCCCTGAAAATTGCTATATCAAATCTCATTTTGTCTCCAAAATCAGTAACTCCCGTTTCGTAATAAAGTGGCTTCCTGTCAACATAAAATCATCATCCAGAAAGTTCACTTAGAAACATCATCTTCTAGTACCATAAGGCTTGTTACAGCATCAACAACATCCTCGCTTCTGGACCTTTGACCGAAATATTTTGTTTGGAATTCAACATCAAATCATCTATTCATGCCTTACAAACTTTATTGCAGTACCTTGAGAGCCATTAACATCAATGGTGGTTCTCTCACGTTTGTTAACAACTCACATCATTGGCTAGTAATTTAAATGATGTCTTCCCATGTTCAACTACAAATCATATATTCGCATGGCTAGACTTGTACCCAAACAATCGAGTAAATGACATAAGAAGACCCCAGATCCAGTTTCATCCATCCGGGCTACGATTTCAGGATTTTTGTACACATCTTGTATACAGTGACCCTACATATAGATCGTCATCCGAACATGGGCTTATATCTGTAGGCATGTTTGTATTAGGAAACACTCCATGTAGAAGACTTTCTACACTATGTACATGTTATTAGATATTTTATGTGCCGAGCATGCCTTCCTCAAAAATTCATGATCAAGATGAAAATATCATGATGTAATGTATTGTAATATTGACACAGGTCACCACTCCGCTTCAGTTCCATCTCATCATGTCGTAAAGCATCTCATTCAAAAATATTATAATTATTTCGACTTCATGCCTGAGTGTGCAACTATTATAGGTCAAATTAGGCATCATCCCCCATGACCTAGTAAAAATAGACATCATCCCCAGGACGAATAAAATAGGGTCTATCATCCCCTTACATTTCAGTTGCTATATGGCCTAAGAGAAGAAAAAATCTTTCATAGCTTCTATTGTGATATTTCCAAGGTCTTAAGTACATGTTATATCACTTATGAACTCACCAACGTTGCATATAAAAGGACTAACTTCGTTGCATATGAAAAATCCTCCATTCAAGGGTGCACTGCAATTCACTTCCTGACCTTGAAGAGTGTGTTGGTCGCCTCAGAGCGGAATTATCATTGTTCTGGGAATCTCCACATGGCCATTACCTTCTAGAAGAGTCCATATGTGTCAAAATTTGAATCCAAGTTTCCATATAACACCTCTGAAGTTGGGAACATGTCTTTCCTATTATTAAAATCCATTCATATAGAAACTACCATCAGTTTCCCTATAAATTGAGTAGAGATCCTAGTGCTAGGGAAGGAAGAATTTTGGTAAAGAAATGTTGTTGGATTCTCATTTGAGAGAGTGAAATTACTGATATGCTGGTGGTGTGATGTTGGATGTGATGAGGCTGGGATGAAGCTGGAGCTGGTGGCATCAAATCGATCATTGGTTGTAACCTCCACCTTCTACTTTTTAATAAATATTATTGTTCATTTTCCCATATATGTATTTGTTTATGTTTCTAATTGTCATGCAATGAATTCTTGAATGATATATATGTTTCACATCTAATATATTTGAGTGATTATGATAAGTATGAATATGTATATTGCAATATATTTGTTTTTCTCTGTTTCTAGTTGCAGGAATCAATCTAGCGATTTGAGTTGGATTGAAGGCGATAGAAAAAGCGACAGAAGTAGAAGAAGAAGCACTTGGATTACAAGTAGGTTCTTCTATCATTCTGTTTCTCTATTTATTTTAGAGAAAGTGATAGCAAAGTCTTTCATCTGTTTTTCTAAGTTCCTAGCACCACACTTAGGGAATTTGATTTATTTGTACATCATAATTTTTCATAGCACCATAGCATGTGTGAAAAATAAAAACTAGGGGCACCATACACCCCTACATCTAATCATTATCTAGAGGGCCCCGAGCCAATGGCTCAACTCCTGTAGCCCACAGATCCTGTATACCCTGCTCGGCCATAGCCATGCACCGCATGATCCCTCGCCACTCCGAGGGTAGCCTGATACATGCATCAATACAAAGGTCATATATCTCATGCCATCCGTGCTCTAATACCCCAGTCATCAACAACTTACATTTGCGGAGGACATCCTCCAATATTTCCTCTAACTCTGCTCTATCAGCTCCTCTAACTGTGTTAGACTCTACAGCCCTTGACACTACTAGTCGTCCCATATACCCGGTCGACCCTACCGGTGCTATATATCCATACCAAGAGTAATGAATCATTACCACATACATAATTCTAAAACTTTAAGTGCACCATAAAATATAACAACTTGTCACTTACCATCTCGTCCCCATGCTCAACCGGGTGGAAGTAGCAAGTCCAGGTCCCCCTGATAGTTCATCCCACTATATGGATAGTCATATATATAAACCGGCATATAGTCCCAATTTGTGAATAATTGGGGTAGGAACACTCGTCCGACTCCCCTGCCTTCTCTCCGCAGTAGCTATCCCCAACAACACATCCTGGGCTCTCGCGAGTCCCCATCGTGGATCTGCACATGAGGTAAAAATGTAGGGATGTTATCGAAGAATAATGAGCATAACATTGTACCAAAAGCACAGTCATGGTTCACTTGTCACATAGTGACAACTATCATTTCAATGACAACAACATCATTTTGGACCACCCATAGTAGGTATCGCTCAACACACTCTCAACCAGCATCATCTGCCCTACGGTGATGTAGTGGAAGGCCTGGTTACCTAAGACTTACAGCACTGATGTGGTGCCAAATCGAGTCTCTAGCCTCGCTAACTCTTCGATCAATATAGCCCTACCCTTGACACAGCCATATGTTTGACAATGGCATTCCACAAACTCAGATATATTCCACCCCCATGGTAATACTGGCTGGATATTCCCCACCAGCCACAGTGGTGGGAGACCAGTCACAAAATATATGTCCTTAATATTTAGCTTGATCTAATTCCTCTGCACAATAAATACCTCTAGGTCTGGGTCCCAATAGCTCAGTATCCTAGATAGTAGGGGCTCCCCTGCCCTCATCAATGGGTTCTCAACCAACTTGAGAACCCGATATCTCGCTAGTGCGTCTTTGACCACATGATCCCCCTGGATCACGGAACGAAGCTCATCCAAATCTCTCTCTCTAGTTGATATTTAACTCTGCCTTACCTAAAAAAATCCAATATTTCTTAGTCAAAGGAAAGAAAAACCGCATAAAAAACATCAAGCCCCAGTTGCGATCCAGAAACAGTAAAAAACCCAAATTTTGGCATCTCACACTTTTTGCAGCCCTGTACCTATGAGGTCACAGTTTTTCCTTTGAAACTTGCAACCCAGCTCACATAAAAGGCCCTAGAAAGTTTGAGCCGACTGTGAGGAGGGGAAAAGTGGTATTCTCGCGCTTTAGGCAGCTAATCTAAAATTCTAAACCATGGAAACTAAAGAGTATGGTTAGGCCACCTACCTGCAACTTAAAAATCTCGATTCCAACGGTATTTTTTTCCACTATGAATGCCGCAAGATTTAAGGCCTTTCCTCCTCTCCAAGTTCACTAAAAATCCAATAGAAAATGAACCAAATTGGAGGGAAATTGCCATATTAAAAGTGAAACCCTAATTTTTCTTTTGCCAATTGCGACTAAATCGTAGCTTCGTTTGACGAATCATCAGCACCATTTGAAAGCTATCATCGAGCTCTAAAATGGGTATCCATTTTTTTTGGTGATTTAATACTTCATCCAGAAGCCTTTTTTCCAAGAAGGATCACTTCGCCGCCTCTCAAAATCGAATTTCTGCACCCACGCCACTTCTACTTAGGGCACCACTTATCCTTCATACTTGTTGACGCGTTTGTTAACTTTTTTCATGAGTAACCATCTTTTTAACATGTTTCTATGGTCCCCACTAGGCCCATTCTATGTGGCAGCATCATCGAGTCACCCTTGATCAGAGCATTTGAGTTGAGTCCGTTAGCCACCTATAATATTTTGTTATACCAAAGGTGGCTAAATCTTTTGGGAGCCTCCAAGGAAAAAAAAATTTCACTAAAAGTTGTTGGCTCTTGAAGTCTCTATAAGGCCTCCAGCCTTTTCCCTCTATCCATATCCCACACTGCTGTTTTCATCCTAAGAACCTCTGAAATCCTACAAAAATCCACAGTTAAATACTGCTGCAAAGGACCCCTTTTCCCTCCCTTCTCCTCAAAGCTAATGTCAGTTCCTTTTTTCCATCTCCCTTGAAAACCCCTCAACTTCATGTTTCTTCCTTTTCCTTCATTTAAATCCATTTCCTAAAAGGTATAAGACTCACTCTTGGCCTACCAGAACCTTTATTTCCCCTTAAAAACCATAGAAAACACATCTTTTCTATACGCTGGACTTAAGCCCCTCAGGCTAAGCCCCCTACCTCTTTTTCCTCCATGCGCCTGAACACTGGAACCAACCGTCGTAACCATCGGGCTCTTACCCTTCCAATAAATTTCCTCCGCCCGAAAACTCCAAAAACCTTTGAAAACTATGAAAATCGGGTTTTTATTGATTTCTAAATTTCTTCGCCCATATAAATTTTTAAATAATCTACACTGTCGATCTACTCCTTAGATCGGACGACGCGGCGTGCGACTTATCATGTGGACCCCCCCAACTGTACGCCACTTCTCGAATCCGCGCAGTTTATTCCGCACCACTCTTCGGGCAAAGGCTGTTTTGGCCTGAGGCCCAGCGATTCCGCACACCTCTTGACACGCGTCCTTCGTACCATTCCAAAACCACTGCATAAAGTCATCTCCCCGCGCGTTATCTGTCGGACGAAGGCCGCCTAGTAGAATCAGCAATAGCCATCAGATCGAGACCCCCGCATCCAACGTTTGTCATTCATTGAAGTCACCCACCCTTTAATCAAGCTGCATGCGATTTAGCTGGACCCCGGCGCAAATGAAAATCCATCTCTGCCATCGATCTCTGCAGATCGACGATCCGCATTCAATTTCCTGATTCCATTGCGCGGTCAACCTTTTTTCCTCCGCGGAATTTCCAAATCGCTCTCGACCATTGATCACAATGCGATCAATGGTCCTGATCACCCCCTTCTCCCGCACTTCCTTCGATGCAGATTTGCCCATATAAACGCAGGATTTCATAAATTTTGTTTGTATCTTGCAGGTTTAAGGTTCTTTCCGCCATGTTTGAGAAAGATTTGAAGGACGAGGGTGAATATTCTCGTTCTTTCGATTTGTCAAAAGAGATCAACCACAGGATGTAGAGCTATGTTGTCAACAAGGTTTCATGAGCCTTTGTTGCTGTGTGCCCCTGTCAAACTTGGAAAGGATGAAGAAATCACAGAGAAAGAGTATCCGATTGAAGAAAGACAGAGATGAACCAATACAGAGAGTTAATGATCAGATGAGTGGGGATTATGGCTAAGACAGTTATCAACAACCTAATCCCCGACTCAAAACACAGTTTAAAAGAGAAAATCTAAAAGTGTTTATCAGACATATTGCCTCCACCACCATATCTAGGGAAAATTGATTCCTCAGCTACCACAGCGCCACCTATTGTCTCAGAACACTCAATCAGGAGTTGAATTTATGAAGCAGGATCAGATATTTTGCCTCGAAGCAGCCGAAGACGTTACTTCTGCCTGGGATTTAATGACAGAATGTCCGCAGAGTAACCCTAATTGTACACAGAACCTCAAAGATCAACAAAGATCCCACCAAGCTAAAAACATAAGTGTAAATCAGTTAATGCAGTAGAACACCTGTACATTTTCTTCTTTGAGCCCCCAAGGGCTGAGAAGGACATTAATGACTATATTAATTGCTTTTAGATCTTTTATCAGATCTCACCTCCTCATCCTTCTATAAATACTTCACTAGAAGATGAGTGAGGGGTTGGTTGTTAATATAAATTGCTGAAGCATTGTAATGTAATTGAGCTGAAAACTTCTGTTGTAAATAGTGGTTTCATTGGCCCTTGGAGCTCTGTTTGTAGCAGATAAGTTAGGTTTTGAAAGAAAGTTGAATTAAAACATTGAACTCTGAAGATTGTAACTGGTTTGGAGCATCAATACAAGCTGGTTTATGGGATCCTGGTCTATGTTGACGGTGATGTTATTCTTCTTGTAACTTTTTATTTTATTTATGTTTTCATTATGTTCCATTTTCTGCTGTAAAGAATAGTTTAAACAGGGTTAGAACCTACTGTATATCAGTAACCTTCTCTGGCTGAGAAACCTTTATTTAAATGTTTTCTTTCAACTGTTTTGTTTGGAAATGATTCAATTCAGTTTAAGAATAGGAATGCTGGCGTTCCCTTGTCTTATTGTCTTAGCTGAATATTATTTTTGAATGTTAATTTTTGTATATGTTGTGTGAAGATGAAATGAGAAAGATATGGTGAGCCCTGGTCCCAGTCTTTTCTGATCAAACTGTCTGATTGTTTCCCTTAGAATGTGTTAAAAGCTATCTAGTTTCAAAGTACTTATCAGATCTTAGGCCATTTTGTGTTATCTTTGTGATTGTCTTGGCTGTAACCGAGTAGAGAAGAGCTAGGAGAGGATTTGTGGTGAGCCCTGCCTATTAGTTTCTGCTCTAAAGGTTTCCTTCAAGTTTCCCTCTGTTTTTATATGTTTTCTATTAGAAGTGTATCGAAGGCTGGCTAGTTTCAAAGTACTCACTAGATCCTAGTTTGCTTCTATGTTTTTCTTAAGTGCCTGGTCAAAGGATGGCTGGTTTCAAAGTACTTACCAGATCCTGGGCTGCTCTTTGTTCTACATCCGTTACCTCCCTTTCTTATTGTATCACTCCATCCCATAAATCAAACCTTTAAAGAGATCCTTAGACATAGATGAATTGCCCCATGGACCACTCTTGCCTCTTGCCGTTCCAATTAAATCCTATTATGAATCCATAGCCCAATGGACTGAAAACATGCAATTATCTTCTTTCTAGATCGAATCTTACTCTGGATTGCTTGCAACTTCTCACCTTTGAGCCTATTTACATATATATCTTTCCGCCTCTAACAGCAATCATGTTCAACCATCCAAAAACAAAACCAAACCCTTGGTCTTCACAACTAGTCTAACATCATAACCCCAAAACTTCAAAGACAAATCCATCTTTGCACTTATTTGGAGAGATCCCTCTCTGGATTCAGGAGGGCTAGATCCTAGAATCCCAAAGTGGTTGAAACGATGTTGTTTCTGTAATTGGAATCTGCCAATCTTGCTAATAAATTACAGAAGCCTAACATTTCTGGCGACTCCGCTGGGGAACTCAGTGTTTTTGATACCCTTTTAAGACCTCAGAGACCCCCCTTCGTTCGAGAGAACTTTGAGAGTAAAAATCATCCTTTTCAAGCACTACCAAGAAATGGTAATCATGATGAAACTTGTTTGAGTCGGTGACAATCTAGGTCAATCCTAGGATTCTGATAAGTCTTTATCTAACATTGAAAATCAATTATCTTAGCCATAAGAGTAAACTGTCTTTGTCTCACAACCGTAGCTAAGTTTTGAAACAAAGTTAGGACATTCTTAGAAACCACACAAATAAAAATAACTTAGAAAACACCAAAAACATTTCAGATTGGTAGTAAAACACTTTCTCTTAAATTTCATTTACCATTGGATGTGTTTTACCTCATACTCTTAGACAGAGTCTGGAAAGGGCCAGGTAGCCTCCGGATCTCATCCTCTTTTAGAGGTGACACATCTGGTGAAAGCCCTCCCAGTCAATCTCTGGTTAGATTTTTTTGTGTTTTGGGATATCCTTGAAAAAGGATGTTTCACAAGCACTGTGGTGGATAGTGTATCTCTTTGAAAACACTCTAAAATTTCCACCTGGCGACTCCACAATCCTAAACAAACCTTAAGACTCCATTGGGAAGAACCCTTATCATTTTAATATCCTTCAAACTCAGTTAGAAGGCTGTAGGATTTAAATTGTGAAAACAGATTAGTCAACCTCTCAAAGACTGTTATACTTGGTTGGAATTTTCCTGTTTATTTGGGTCTAAAAACATAGCATAGTGGCTCCTAGAAAGATTCACACTAGAGCCCATCCTGACCCTGATCCACCTAAGATAGTTGATAACCCAGAAAGGATCCTTAGGAAGTCTCCTAAGATAGAATCTTCAACTGTTTTCAGATCATCCCTAAGAGCTAATTCAGTCCCTGAAAATCTTTCAGCTCTGCAACAACCACAAGCTGACCTATTAAATCCATTTAGAACTATGTATATTGATGATTTAGATCAGTTAAATTCCGAGTCTTCACATTCATCTCCGGAAACAAGTGAACACCTTGGGAATAGAGAAACAACACCTCCTGAATTACATTTTCTTTATAATCTAGGTGTCCCTCATCCAAGGTCGGCTCAGAAATATACTGCAGTCCCATCCACTTCTTTTCATCCTTCATCCCTCACTCAAACCACTTCACTTCATCCCACACCCCCTCTTGTTAATCCACCTCCACCACATATCATGGCAGCATGGTATGCTCCCTTAGTCCTTCCTGTACCATTAGTCAATCTTCCACAGGACTATCAGTCCAAAATTCCATTATATGATGCTAGCAATGCTAGAACAACATCACAACATGTGGACAAGATGAATGACTACTTTGATAGAAATGAAATTGATTATGATTCTGTCAAGCTCAGATTGTTTGCTCAGAGTCTAGGGGGAGGAGTAAGGAAATGGTTTAAATCCCTAGCCCCCCACAGTATCAAAAATCTCCAAGGCTTCCATCAAACATTCTTAAACAAATGGGAAGTGAGGAAGAATCCTCTCCAAGTCCTTGCTGACTACAAAAATCTTCATAGAAACCCCGGGGAAAGTGTACAAGCTTATTGTACCAGATTTAATAGTGTGTATAACGCACTCTCCCCAGAACTAAAAGCTCCACAAGGCTCAGCCTTAAACAAATTTCCTGAAGGGTTTGACGCTGACATGACCTATTCACTCAGAGAGAGAGATTTTGCAACTCTGGAAGACATGCAAAGAGGTGCTCTTTCTGTGGAAGTAAACTTGATGGAGAAGAGAGAAAGGATGAAAGCTGAAAAGAGAGTATCTTTTAGAGAGGAATCCACACCTACTACCTCAAGCTCAAAGATGGAAAGAATTATGGAAGAAATGATGAAGAAAATGAGCATTCTTGAGAGAGCACAAGAAAATCAAAATCAAACTGCTCCTCAAAATAGAAACCAAAAACAGAATCAGAATATGAGAAGGAACCAACCCCTAAACAGACCTAGGGAAGAGGATCAACAGATTTCCCCCCCCTTTCATCAAAACTACGTGAGTGAGGTTGAGGAAACAGATGAAATAACAGAGGATAATGATATGAACCTATTTGGGGTAGATGATGATGACTTTGAGGATCATTATGATAGGAAACAAGGTCTTTATACACCTTACAACGACAAAAGAGATGATAATGAAAATTATTATCAAAACATGGAAAATGCCTTCACAGAGCCTTCAAAGGAATATGAACTCAGAAGTAAATCTAATCAACAAACCCCCAACAAAAAAACCTCTGACAAATCTTCTCAAAGTAGCACTGCAACCAAGCCTAAGACAATCAAACAAAAATACAAAACAGCGGCTGATAATTCTGGTAATGGTAAAGAGAAAGACACTCAAAATCTTGAAAAACGGAGTGAAAACATCAGTAGTACTAACACTTCAGCTAGTACTCCTTTTTCAACCGTTGTGTCGACTGTAGATAAAACAGATCAGCAAGCTGTTGTTGCTGATAAAGTGGCAGTAAACAAGGCTGAAACTAGCACCTTAAAGAATCAAATTCATTTCAGTTTGGAACAGGAAATCTCAAAGATCAAAATTTCTGTTCCTTTGACTGAGTTAGCTACCCAACATGTATATAGGTCCAAAATTTTGAAGGCTTTGAAAATAGAAGAAAATGAGGATACACTCAATCTTAATGACGACCAGCCAGAGTTTATTTTTGGTCCAAAGATTGAAGGTAAGTTTCAAGAGGGACCTGTCCCTCCCTTCTATGTAAGTTTGAACGTTCATGACAAAATTCTACACAACGCTATGCACGACTCAGGTGCTTCTCATAATTTAATGCCAAAAGCTGTAATGGAGAGCCTAGGCCTTGAAATCACCAGACCTTATAAAGATCTTTACTCTTTTGACTCAAGTAGAGTTAAGTGTTTAGGATTGATCAAAGACCTTTGTGTTAACTTAGCCCAGATTCCAGCCAAATGCTTAGTTATGGATGTTTTTGTGGCTGATTTACCCCCAAAGTATGGAATGCTTTTATCAAGATCTTGGGGGGCTAAGTTACAGGGGACTATGCAGATGGACATGACCTATGCGACTATCCCTGTTTTCAATCAGACTAGAAGACTTTACAGGGAGTCTCATATGCAATGCACAGTTACAAGTCAAGACAGACCTCAAAACTCCCCTCTGTATTCCATGAGTACAGGCCTTGATTCTTTTATCATGTTTAATGATGAAACCCTCACAGAACAAATCACTTTAACAGGATCAATGGCTGAAACGAAGGAAGAGGAATACAACACTGAAGTGTCGAAACAGTTTGTTGTATTCAAAAACCTTAGCAAACCAAGCACAGGTCTTGAACTACAAATCATCAATCCATTAAACTTAAATCTTGACAGTCAAGAGAACAATCCTCAACCCGATGAAAAAATTGAGGAGTCAAATCATACAAAGGACATGCACCAAACTGATAAAACTGAAAATGATCCTCTCCGGACTATGTATTTTGATGGGTCATGCACTAGAACAAATGCTGGTGCAGGTGTCTGGATTACTAACACTGATAGCAAGCACACAGAATGTATTTCTTGCAAATTAAACTTTCAGTGTTCAAACAACATAGCGGAGTACGAATCCCTGTTATTAGGCTTATAGTTGCTGAAAAATTTAGGAGCCAAGAAAATAACTGCGTATGGAGATTCTGAGTTAATAATTAGGCAATTCAATGGGGAGTATAATGCAAATCATCCCATACTTAGGGCCTACAGGAATGATGTCATGGATATTTTGAAAACGTTTGAGGAGTCCAAACTAATTTTTGTCCCGAGAAAAAGAAATCTTATAGCCCACAATTTAGCCTTTGCAGCTAGGACATGTTTAACGCCATATCAGATAAATGATTGTTCACCTCAAATAAAATTTAGACCAGCTGTGCCTGATAATAAAAAATACTAGTAGGTGTTTGACGGAGATAAACAAATAGAAGACTTCATGCAATTCAAAAATGAATTTGAACTGCATAGTTCAGATTCAGACTATGATACAGACTGCAGTGAAGAAAATTTTCTTAGTGAGGAAGAGCCTTCTCCTGAGCTTTTCAACATTAACCTTCAGACTAGAAAACTTAGAAACGAAACAGAATTGAGTGCAGAATTAGAAACAGAAGAATTAGAAACTCTGCATTCTAAAGATGAAAGTTTTCCAAGTGTTCTAACACCTTTAGAAGAGTTGTTCGATATTAACGACGTGGCCAAAAAAACCTAAACTGGAACCTATGGAGACTGAAGTGGAAGAGTGTAATATTGGTAGTGAAGAAAAACCTAAAATGATCAAACTGTCTAAAGCTTTTCTAGCTCACATTAAACTCAAATATATAGAGCTGTTCAAAGAATTTTCTGATGTTTTTGCATGGAGTTAGAGAGATCTGAAATCCTATGACACTGAAGTAATACAGCATAAAATTCCCCTTAAATAAAGCCAAAAACCATTCAAACAAAAACTGCGCAGAATAAACCATGTACAACTGCCTTTGGTTAAGAAGGAAATTATGAAGATGTACGATGCTGGTATTATTGTCCCTATTAGATATTTTGAGTGGGTATCTAATCTGGTATCTATTAGGAAGAAGACTGGAGAAATCAGGCTTTGTATAGACTTTAGAGATTTAAACAAAGCTTCATTAAAAGACAACTACCCTTTACCAAAAATGGATCATATTTTACAAAGGGTAGTAGGGTCTAGAAGAATTTCTTTGCTGGATGGCTATTCAGGGTATAATCAAATCTTAGTTCACCCTGCTGATCAATTAAAGACAACCTTTACTACACCATGGGGCACTTTCATGTATGTGAAAATGCCTTTTGGTCTAATGAATGCTGGAGCAACCTTTCAGAGAGCCATGGACATAGCGTTCTCGGAAGAACTGGGCTACTTCATCATTATATATCTTGATGATGTTACTGTGTTTTCAAAAATAGATGAAGAGCACTTAGAACATTTAAGAAAAGTTTTCGAGAAATGAAAAAAGTTTGGAATATCCTTAAACCCTAAGAAGACACTTTTTGGTCTCCAAGAAGGTAAACTTCTTGGGCACATTATTTCAGAAGAGGGTATTAAGATAGATCCAAAGAGGATAGAGGCCATATTGCAAATCTCTCATCCTCGAAACATCAAAGAGTTGCAGTCTTTCATTGGGAAGATAAACTTTTTGCGAAGGTTCATCCCCAACTTGGCTGAGCTCCTTAGGAATATCACAAACATGTTAAAGAAGGAGCAAGAGGTAAAATGGACCTTGGAAGCAAAGACATCCTTTGAGCTGGTGAAACAAGCATTAACCAAAACACTGGTTCTCATAAGTCCTGATTTTTCAAAGGATTTCTATATCTTTTCGTTTGCATCAGAACATACCATAGCTGCCGTCCTTTTACAGAAAAATCCACAAGGACAAGAGCAGCCTATTGCATTCTTTAGTAAGGCATTGAGGGATGCCCAATTGAAGTACAATATTATGGAAAAACAAGATTTTTCTTTGGTTAAAGCTTTAAAAGATTTCAGGGTGTACATCCTTCACTCACACATTGTTGCCATTGTCCCCAATTCAGTTGTTAAAGACATCCTAACACAGGACCCAGATGGTAAGAGAGGTAAGTGGATGGCTGTTATTCTTGAATATGATTTATAGGTAAAGCCAACTAAGCTCATCAAAGGTCAAGGTCTATCTAGATTAATGGCTGAATCAAATTGTGAAGTTCTTGATATTTATATGATTAATGCTTTAGATGATCAAGAGGAAATCTCGACACCCATTGTTGAAAACCATTTCATGAATTCCTCTTGGTATGCTGGTATTGTTTATGTTTTTCTTAATTTAAATACACCCCCTAGTTTATCAAAAACAAAGGCAAGGTTCTTGAAGCTGAAATAAGTAAGCTATTGCATTATAGATAGATGTCTTTATTGGAAAAGTGCAAGCGGTATATTGCTTAAATGTTTTCCTGAGTTTGATGCAGAGAAGATTAAGCAGGAATTCCATGAAGGAGAATGTGGGGTTCATTTGTACTGGAAGTCAACAGCCAACAAAATTTTGAGGGCTGGTTTCTATTGGCCCACTCTTTTTCCTGATGTACATAAGATGACCACTACTTGCCATAAATTCCAATTGTTTGAAGGCAAGTGAAAATGGCTACCCCTTCCTTTGCATCCAATCACTGTTGAAGCTCCCTTTCAACAGTGGGGACTTGACTTCATAGGAGAAATCCATCCACCATCCTCTGCCCAGCATAGGTGGATCCTTAATGCGACAGACTACTTCACCAAATGGATAGAAGCCATTCCTTGCAGGCAGGCCAATGATCCAGTTATCATAAAGTTCATAGAGACTAACAATCTCTCCATATTTGGTTGTCCTACCAAGATCATCACTGATAATGCAACAGCATTTGGATCAAAGAAAATGGTTGGCTTCTGTCATAGATACCAGATAACATTGGGGCATTCCACAGCCTATTACCCCCAAGGTAATGGACTTGCAGAATCTTCCAACAAAAGCTTAGTGAACATAATCAAGAAACTGTTTGGAGGACAATAAAAAATCTTGGCACATAAATCTGATCCATGCACTTTGGGCTGACAGATTAACTTTTAAGAAATCGATTGGTATGTCACCTTTTCAGCTTGTGTATGGTACAGATGCAATTTTTCCTAACAGCTTTGGTGTACCAGTTATGAAGTTGATCCAAGAACTGCAGACTGAAGAAAATGACATGACTAGAAGAATAAATCAGACCATTCATCTTCAGCAAATCAGGGAAGAAGTGTATAACAAAGCATTACAGAAACAAGAGAGTATCAAGAAGACATTTGATAGAAGAAAAAAGGCTAGCAATTTCAATATTGGAGACAAAGTTTTAAAGTGGTACTCAAGAAGGGAAGAAAAGGGCAAGCATGGAAAATTTGACAACCTATGGCTTGGCCCTTACTCTGTTCATTCAGTTGCTGGTAATAATGCATTTTTCTTACAGGAGCTAGATGGAACAAAATTTTTTGGGGGTCCTGTCAATGGCAGGATGCTTAAACATTACTTCTCTTGATCCATTTTTATGTTTTGAAGCCTTTTACCTTTTAACATTGTAAATAGTCCATCCACCATTGCATTTAAAGTTATGAAGAATCAAAAAATACAAAAACAGAGAAAAATGAAAAGAGGGCAGAACAAAAAACAAGCAAGGCAGAGCTCCATGTCAAAAAGATAAATAAATCTGAAAGTGTGCAAGTTCAAATGCCTCTCCTCAAAACACACTTCTAGTTAGTCGAACTGTTTAAATCTTGACTAATTAGCTTTAAATTTTTCTGCTGATAGGATAGTGAATGCGATTTGCCAAACTGTTTAATCTTGGCTTATCAGTAGATAGATTAGAATAGAGAATCAAGGTTCAAATAAACTCAAAATCTGAACCAAAGTATCCAAAAAGAGAGTGACTTAAATCTGCTTCAAACATTGAGTCAAGAGATGTGAGGACCTGGTTCTAATCAGCTCAAAACTTGAACCAGAAGAAAAGCAAAGACAGCTCAACACAAGAGTTAAAACAGAGCGGTGAAGCAAAGAGAAGGCAGTACTTAAACTTTCAGATCTTAAGCCTTCTATTTCTGATTTCAATTTTTCTTCAAATAATAATCTATGTGCAACTTGTTTTTATGCCATAGATCACAGCAAGTCAAACAGCTTAATCTTGACTTGACTGTTTTTAAATTTCTATTTTAGAATTTAGAGAATGAAATTTTGTTGGACATTTTAATCCCAATAGACAATAGATTAGGTAGAGAAACATCTGAGCTCAACTGTTTAATCTGAGTTCAGGGAGAAATAAGGAGTAGAATTAGATTATTTTTTATGCTTTCAAAAAGAATAAAATGTTTTGTAAAGAGTTTTCCAATCCAAGAGCACTCTGATGAAGAAAAAATGCTAGATCAGTAGGATTGGGTAGGTACAAAGTTGTATTGATGAAGTCCATTATTCTTTCATAACTGATCTTATTTTTCAAAAGCAGAGCAAGATCATCCAGCAAAAGAAGAGAAATCCAATGGATGAGGCACCTAGTAAGCATCCCAGAGAAAAGAATGGATCAGGCACAGGCCTACCTCCCAGAGAATCAAGTCTGAATTCTTGATGCCTTCAAGAAGACACCATCCCCATGTGGAGCCACTGTTAGCCACCTATAATATTTTGTTATACCAAAGGTGGCTAAATCTTTTGGGAGCCTCCAAGGAACAAATTTTTTCACTAAAAGTTGTTGGCTCTTGAAGTCTCTATAAGGCCTCCAGCCTTTTCCCTCTGTCCATATCCCACACTGTTGTTTTCATCCTAAGAACCTCTGAAATCCTACAAAAATCCACAATTAAATACTGCTGCAAAGGACCCCTTTTCCTTCCCTTCTCCTCAAAGCTAATCTAAGTTCCTTTTTTCCATCTCCCTTGAAAACCCCTCAACTTCATGTTTCTTCCTTTTCCTTCATTTAAATCCATTTCCTAAAAGGTCTAAGACTCACTCTTGGCCTACCAGAACCTTTATTTCCCCTTAAAAACCATAGAAAACACATCTTTTCTATACGCTGGACTTAAGCCCCTCAGGCTAAGCCCCCTACCTCTTTTTCCTCCATGCGCCTGAACGCCGGAACCAACCGTTGTAACCATCGGACGCTTACCCTTCCAATAAATTTCCTCCGCCCGAAAACTCCAAAAACCTTTGAAAACTATGAAAATTGGGTTTTTATTAATTTCTAAAGTTCTTCGCCCATATAAATTTTGAAATAATCTACACCGTCGATCTACTCCGCAGATCGGACGGCGCGGCACGCGACTTATCATGTGGACCCCCCCAACCATACGCCACTTCTCAAATCCGCGCTGTTTATTCCGCACCACTCTTCGGGCAAAGGTTGTTTTGGCCCGAGGCCCAGCGATTCCGCACACCTCTTGACACACGTCCTCCGTACCATTCCAAAACCACTGCATAAAATCAGCTCCCCACGCATTATCTGTTGGACGAAGGCCGCCTAGCAGAATCAATAATAGCCATCAGATCGAGACCTCCACATCCAACGGTTGTCATTCATTGAAGTCGCCCACCCTTTAATCAAGCTGCATGCGATTTAGCTGGACCCCGACGCAACTGAAAATCCATCTCTGCCGTCGATCTCTGCAGATCGACGATCCGCATTCAATTTCCTGATTCCATTGCGCGGTCAACCTTTTTTCCTCCGCGGACTTTCTAAATCGCTCCCGACCGTTGATCACAGCGTGATCAACGGTCCCGATTGCCCCCTTCTCCCGCACTTCCTTCGATGCAGATTTGCCCATATAAATGCAGGATTTCATAAATTTTGTTTGTATTTTGCAGGTTTAAGGTTCTTTCCGCCATGTTTGATAAATATTCAAAGGATGAGGGTGACGATTCTCGTTCTTTCGATTTTTCAAAAGAGATCGACCACAGGATGTAGAGCTATGTTGTCAACAAGGTTTCATGAGCCTTTGTTGCCGTGCGCCCCTGTCAAACTTGGAAAGGATGAAGAAATCACAGAGAAAAAGTATCCGATTGCAGAAAGATAGAGATGAACCAATACAGAGAGTTAATGATCAGATGAGTGGGGATTATGGCTAAGACAGTTATCAACAACCTAATCCCCGACTCAAAACACAGTTTAAAAGAGAAAACCTAAAAGTGTTTATTAGAAATATTGCCTCCACCGCCATATCTGGGGCAAATTGATTCCTCAGCTACCACAGCGCCACCTGTTGTCTCAGAACACTCAATCAAGAGCTGAATTTATGAAGCAGGATCAAATATTTTTCCTCGAAGCAGCCGAAGACGTTACTTCTGCCTGGGATTTAATGACAGAATGTCGACAGAGTAACCCTAATTGTACACAGAACCTCAAAGGTCAACAAAGCTCCCACCGAGCTAAAAACATAAGTGTAAATCAGTTAATGCAGTAGAACACCTATAAATTTTCTTCTTTGAGCCCCCAAGGGCCGAGAAGGACATTAATGACTGTATTAATTGGTTTGAGATCTTTTATCAGATCTCACCTCCTCATCCTTCTATAAATACTTCACTAGAAGATGAGTGAGGGGTTGGTTGTTAATATAAATTGCTGAAGCATTGTAATGTAATTGAGCTGAAAAATTCTGTTGTAAATAGTGGTTTCATTGGCTCTTGGAGCTCTGTTTGTAGCAGATAAGTTAGGTTGTGAAAGAAAGGTGAATTAAAACATTGAACTCTGAATATTGTAACTGGTTTGGAGCATCAATACAAGTTGGTTTATGGGATCCTGGTCTATGTTGATGGTGATGTTATTCTTCTTGTAACTTGTTATTTTATTTATGTTTTCATTATGTTCCATTTTCTGATGTAAAGAACAGTTTAAACAGGGTTAGAACCTACTGTATATCAGTAACCTTCTCTGGCTGAGAAACCTTTATTTAAATGTTTTCTTTCAACTGTTTTGTTTGGAAATGATTCAATTCAGTTTAAGCATAGGAATTTTGGCGTTCCCTCATCTTATTGTCTTAGCTGAATATTATTTTTGAATGTTACTTTCTGTATATGTTGTGTGAAGATGAACTGAGAAAGATATGGTGAGCCCTGGTTGCAGTATTTTCTGATCAAACTGTCTGATTGTTTCCCTTAGAATGTGTTAAAATCTGACTAGTTTCAAAGTACTTATCAGATCTTAGGCCATTCTGTGTTATCTTTGTGATTTTCTTGGCTGTAACCAAGTAGAGAAGAGCTAGGAGAGGATTTGTGGTGAGCCCTACCTGCTAGTTACTTCTCTAAAGGTTTCCTTCAAGTTTCCCTCTGTTTTTATATGTTTTCTATTAGAAATGTATCGAAGGCTGGCTAGTTTCAAAGTACTCACCAGATCCTAGTTTGCTTCTATGTTTTTCTTAAGTACCTGGTCAAAGGCTGGCTGGTTTCAAAGTACTTACCAGATCCTAGGCTGCTCTTTGTTCTGCATCCGTTACATCCCTTTCTTATTGTATCACTCCATCCCATAAATCAAACCTTTAAAGAGATCCTTAGACATAGATGACTTGCCCCATGGACCACTCTTGCCTCTTGCCGTTCCAATTAAATCCTATTATGACTCCATAGCCCAATGGAATGAAAACATGCAATTATCTTCTTTCTAGATCGAAGCTTACTCTGGATTGCTTGCAAATTCTCACCTTTGAGCCTATTTGCATATAGATCTTTCCACCTCTAACAGCAATCATGTTCAACCATCCAAAAACAAAACCAAACCCTTGGTCTTCACAACTAGTCTAACATCATAACCCCAAAACTTCAAAGACAAATCCATCTTTGCACTTATTTGGAGAGATCCCTCTCTAGATTTAGGAGGGCTAGATCCTAGAATCCCAAAGTGGTTGAAACGATGTTGTTTCTATAATTGGACTCTGCCAATCTTGCTAATAAATTACAAAAGCCTAATAGAGTCATCATCGAATTCATGGAGTCTATCTCGAGTCCCTTTGCCTCCTGTTACAATATTACATCCATTCATGCCTTGCCCCTCTCTCATGTAGCCCATTTTTTCCTCTAGTACCACTGTCCCCCATCCCCTCAGGAGTCAAGTTAGCCACTTCCAGGTCATCCATGCTTTTTATGCTCTGACAAGCGAAGTCGTTCATTTTCTACTTAGTATCCCCCATTCCATCATCCTCCCTGGTGTCAGTCCATCAATCACTCTAATATTATCTCTCATGCCTTAGTTGAGGACCCTCATTACCTCACCTAAGGTGGACCTCCTTCTATCGACATTAGCGCATTCATTCCAGAAGATAGGTCTAGAGGGCGGTGTATCTTGGTTCCAGCTTGCATTATTGTTAGGTGTCTCAAATCAGGAAAAGGAACTCCTTATTTCCCTTTGACTTGATTGTTTCTCATCCATTCCACTTTAGCATGATTGAGATTCATATACTAGATATTTCGGTGATCCAATAGATTGATCTAGTGATTCCCGGGTATGTGTGAGATGTTTTAGACCTCATGAGGGGGTGGCCCGTCCGGTAACCCCACACATGCCCATATGACCTCATTTTATGCTGCAACCTCAGATGCAGCTCCACAGATTTGATGGGGTCAGTTCCAGCCACTTGTAGTGCCTAATATAGCATGCATGTATCACTTAGATGACCCATTAATATTTTTAGATCCCTTTCCTATTTATCAGGGCTTCTTTTGTTGTCATTATATCTCATGTACTCAGATATTATTGTATTAAGCCATTGTTGTTGTCCGAGGAACAATATGTATGTGGGATCCATTGTATTTTTATCTAACCCATTTTATGCCATCATATCATGTACTTTATAGCCCAGTCTCATTTTACTGGGAGCACCATTATTCTTTGTACTTTGTCATCTCAATGGACATAGGTATGCCTCTTCTGCCACACTGGGAACAAGTACCTAAACATTAAAAGAGACTTATAGCATTCGTAGGTCTCACCCCCTCTGATTATTTCCCTCTCTCACTTCACTCCATCTATGTATCTCTCTCTCTATGACTTCCCTTCGGTGTCTAGTGATTGTGTTCTTACAATGTACTTTGGTCATATGATTAGCTCCTAACACTCGCACGTTGGTGGGAAATTTTTTATACCCATTTTTGGTCATATAACCATTTACAATTAGATGGATCGAAATACAACATGTAAGACCAATTTTACCATAGTTAAATTGCTTTCACTGTAAGAAATAATGTAATAAACCATAGTTTATTAAGTTATTTTTGGTCCAAACAGGAAACCCCATGAGGAATAATTAAATAAATCCTTATTTATTTGATTTTTCTCTAGGAATAATTAATTAAACCACTCTTTAAATAATATTCCTAGTCATATTTAACCTAATTAATGATAAATAATTATTTATCTTATTATTATCTAGGAATAATTAATTAAATCATTATTTAATTAATATTCCTAGTTAAATTTGACTAAATAATTTAGGAATAGTAAAATAAATAATTATTTGTTAAATTATCCCTTAACCTCATCCTTTAAATGATAAATAAATCATTTATTTATTTATTATTTATAAATAAAGGGACTTAACCAATTTAAATTCCTTTTCCCTCCAACAAAATATAATAAAATATTCCAAGCAGTTAGATCTAGATCTTGGTTAATAATATTTTATTATGCACCATTATCAAGGATAACTCAATATTTTTTTATAAATAGGAGGGTTTTCCATTCATTATTTACCTTTGATACTTTTATCATGGTCAGAATTTGATCCTCTTATCATTGTCATACTTTGATCACTTCTATTATCTTTTGTTTACTGAGCTCCCATTGAGTTCAACACATCTTGGGTTTTATACACCATTGAGAGAGAGAGAATTTGGATCTAAAGCATTGAGGACAACCAAGAACCCATCCCATTGTGGGCGACTAGTAACATCATTCTTTTTTCCCTTCCCAGGTGTTAACATCATATAAAAATTATTTATAAATCTTTTCGTTGTAGAAATTTATAAACACAATAATGTATTAATGGATTCTCCTGATATACCAAATTAATATTATGTTAAATACATAATCCTTCCACTTAATTCTTTGCGGAAATTAAATCACCAATTGCAAGCACATGAAGAAAAATAAATTGCACATAAACAAGACGTTTTACTAGGAAATCTTAAAGCTAAAAACCCCAACAATCATATACTATGTATATCATGGAATCATGTAACAATATCATACAAATATCATAGCATAGAGCTCTCGGTAAAATATACAATCATCACACACTTTCATGCAAAAAATTTCATATCTATGCACCAATTTCTTGCCTCTTGACTGCCTGCCTCGACTGTGCAATCCCTGCTGAAGAAGACCCCTAAATTAATTCGACCTTGCCTTGCTTGCACTGCACAATCCTAATTCGAAACTCCAATGTCTATGTAGATGCATTGAATGCATCACTATAGTCACAATAGATAGTCCATCTCACCCTTTCACCTATCTCTCCACTGGGTCTCCACTGGATCTAACATGCAAGTAGTTAACTATTGTATTTGTTCAGTTGCAAGTAAGGCACTACTTGTGAATTAATTAACTAATTAATTCACTCATCTTTCACTAGTGTATCTTGAGTTAGACCTAGCACAACTGATTCGGATTTATGCAAGAACGCAAAAGAATAAACATATAACCATAAACAAAAAGATTCAGCGGAAATAACACTTCATTTCATTAATATCAAAGAACTGAAATTTGCTTACAGACAGAATGGAAATAAAAATAGCTAGGGCGAAGATGTGGCGCCTATAGGCCTTTGAACTGAGTTACAATGAGGCTCGAGGGCCTATTTATTATTTAGAAACAATGGTAAATCCTAAATAGCCAAAACCCTAACCCTAGGAGATGAAGCGCCAAAACTATGGGCCTCGTTTGGGTAAATTGGTGTTTCAACTTCCCAGGGGCGTAACTTTGGCATACGATCTTCTTTTGACATGTAACATACCTCATTAGAAATATCTATATGAGGACTACAAATTTTGAACGAGCAACATTGGTCCATGGACCCATTTTCCTCTCCGTTTTCTCAAAAAACGTCGTTTAGGGCCTCAAAACGGCTCCGGAAGTTCAGGACCCAAAAAACTGCTAAAAATAGTAAGTTGTGCTGAAAATGAAAAACTAACAGAGAAAATGGTGGGGACCCAAGTGGAATAGGTGGGTGACCACCAATATCCACGTAGATCATTCCTCCCCCTTTAGGAAGCAATGGTCCCCATTGCGTTAAGTTCCTCCATGAGATGAGGAAATTTCTTCTGAACTTGGTCCCTGGTGAACCACTTTCCTTGGTGCAGGAGTTGGCCAACTTTGATAGCCTGATACAGTTGGATCTTCTATTGGCGAGTGTTCTTTATTTGCATGTCCATGATACAATATGTGGTGGCCTATTCCATGCATTTTGGGTTTAAATTTGTCAGTGTGAGTTGTTTTGCAATGTCCGAGGTGTCCAGTAGAGGTGGGAAGTAAGGACGAAGGCGGTCCACATTGAATACTAGGTGCAGACCAAGAAATGGTGGAATAATGAGCTCGAAGGCATTGTTCCCTATAGCCTTGGTGATGGTGTACAACTCGTATCAGAGCGGGCGAAGCTTGCAGTGGGGTCCAGTGAGGCGCTCCTTCTGCAAATGTAGCCATACTTTGTCAGCCACCTAGAAGTTGTGTGGCACCCGGTGTTGATCATGTTGTTGCTTGTACTTAGCATTGAATTTGTCCAATATGTCATGAACCTGTTGGAAGATGTGTTGAATGCGCTCGATGAAGCTATTTTATTTGTCGACTTCAGACTGGACATGAGCCGAATCGGCCTGAGTAGCCGCAAATGGCATGGCTACGTCAATGGGACATAGTGGCTGGAATCCCAAGCCCACCTGAAAGGGGCTATGGCCGATTGAACTGTGGAGAACCGGGTTATAACTATTTTGTGCATAGGGGAGGCTCTCGTCCCATGTGCATGGATGCTTTGAATTGTACATGCACAGAATGTGTACAATAATTCTGTTGACGACCTCTGTCTGGCCATCTATTTGGGGATGGAAAGCTATGGACTTGGTGAGCTTGGTGTCCAGCATGGACCAGAGGCTAGACCAAAATGTGCTGAGGAACCTTTTATCCCGATCTGATATGATAGAATGTGGGATCCCAAAGTGAACCCACACTCATTCAAAGAAGAGTTTAGCAGTGACTTATGTTGTGATATTCTTCTTGCAGGCCACCATAATGGCCATCTTTGAGAATATGTCGACGACCATGAAAACACAGTTATTTCCATGCTTAGTAGAAGGCAGGCCCAAAATGTAATCCATGGAGATGGATTCCCAAGGTCAACTAGGGGTAGGTAGCGGAGTATATAGGCCTTTCTTCTTGATGGTCTATTTGGCAATGGCACAGGCAGTGTAGGATCTGATGTGCTTCTCGACATCCTTTCGAAGGTTCGGCCAATAGAAATACTTCTATAGTACAACTACTATTTTCTCGAACCCAAAATGCCCAATGAATCGACTGTAGTGTGCTTCCCATATCACCTTGGCACTCTCGCTTGAAGGAACACAAAGGTGTCCCAGGTAACGTAAAAGTGCATCTTGGAGGTGAAAATTTGGAACCTGCGTACCCCCCAATAGTGCCTTGTAAGTGTGGCCAAATTCTGGGTCGCTCTCGTAGAGATGCGGCCAATCAGAAGTCTCGTGCCCACAAGAGTTGAGAATGGTGGTGAGCACCACGATTGGTGTTCGACTGAGGCGGTCTGTAACATTATTGGTGCTACCCTTCTTGTACTTGATGTTCAAATGAAACTGTTGCAGATATGTGGACCACTTCTGATGGCGATCATTCTGTAACTTCCCTTGTGTCTGTATGAACTGTAGGGGTCGGTGGTCTGTGTGGATGATTGTTTCCTTCCCCAAAATGTAATGCTTCCATTGTCGACAGGCTTGCACAATGGAATACATTTCTTTGTCATAGGTGGGATACTTGCGAACTGTCTCAGACAATGTCTCACTGTGATATGCCACTGGATGTCCCTGTTGAGTAAGAACTGCCCCAATAGCATAGTCAGAGGCATCTGTCTCGATCTCAAATGGCTGTTGCAAGTATGGTAATGTGAGCACTGGGGCAGAACAGAGGCGATTTTTCAATTCTGTGAATGCCTTCTGTTGAGGTTCCGACCAAAAGAATTTTTCTCTTGCTCCTCCCTTGGTGACTTGACTCAAGGGCCAAGTGATATGAGAGAATCCCAACATGAACCTCCGGTAGAAATTAGCAAGATCCAGAAAGCTGCGAAGCTCTGTTATAGTGGTTGGGGCTGGCCAATCCCGAATGACTTGGATCTTGGCTGGATCCACATGCACCCCCCTTTCATCAATAATGTATCCCAGATATTGAACCTGGGTCATGCCAAAAGTGCACTTCTCCAAATTGGCACACAACTTGTGTTGCCACAGTTTTTGGAGGACTTGTTAGATGTGGTGAAGGTGCTCTTCCCAAGTCTGGCTGAAGATCAAAATGTCATCCAAGTACACCACTACAAATGAGTTGGTGAATGGCTACAAGATGTCGTCCATCATCCTCATGAAGTTTGTGGGAGCATTCGTCAACCCGAAATTCATGACCAGCCATTCGAAAAGGCCTTCCTTGACTTTGAAGGAAGTCTTCCACACATTGGAGGGTTCAATTGGTACCTGGTGATACCTAGACTTCAAGTCGATCTTGCTGAAATATTTTTCACTTTTGAGTTGGTCTAGAAGGTCATCAATCTGTGGGATCGGGTACCTATTCTGGACAGTGATCTTGTTCAGCACCCGATAGTCAATATAGAGTCTCCACATCCCATCCTTCTTCTGTACCAACATGATCGGGCTCCCACAGGGCGATGAACTTGGTCGGATGTGACCTTTCTATAGCAACTCCTAAATATGCCTCTTGATTTCATCGTTCTCCAGAACAGAGCACTGATAGATCGGTCCATTGGGTAGTGGCGCACCTGGGGTCAGATCAATTGGGTGCTTGAATTGACAGTGCAGAGGAACCCCTGTGGGTGAGGTGAAGATGTCCCCGCATTCCTCCACAACCTTATCCATTTGTTGTTGTTGTGCAGAGGAGCCCTGTCTAGAGGTCGTGGCCACAATCTTCTTCTTGCCCTAGGGGCGGATCATCAAGAAAACGAATTTCCTGGTTTGGGAAATGAGCTTACTACATTGTTTTGCAATAAACAAAGAGATAGTGGTAGAAGGTGGTACCTCTGGTATCCTGTACAACTTATTTCCCAAAGTAACAATAAAAGCGCGAGGTTGAGACTCATACATAGCATGACCCTTCCAGAAGTATGGTTGTCCTAATAATACATCAGAAACATCAATAGGAGCAATGTCACATAATACCTCATCCGTGAAGGGCTTGATGCTATAGTGAAGGCGACATTGTTGGCTGACGTGGAGATCTCGTCCTTGGTGAAGCCACTCGATGGTGTATGGATGTGGGTGAGCTGTGGTCGAGAAGCCCAACCGCTTCACGACGTCTGCTGAAATGAGGTTCTTTTGGCTCCCATTGTAAAAAATGAACCATACTAGGGAGCCCTTTACCCACATCTGGGAGTGAAAGAGATGTTCCTCCTCCTATGGATCTTCCAATTCCTCCTTTTGGATCTTCGTAGTGGCAACAGTGGCATTGAGCTCCACATCAATAATCTGTTTCCTTTTACCATTCCCCTTGTCAGGTTTTGATTCAGAGTCGAAGCACGCATCTGACTCAGAAGCCCTCATCTTTGCCACCAGCGACTGCTTGGCCCAACACTCACTTGTGTTGTGAGTGGAGCTCTTATGGAACTCACACCACTTTCCCATGTCCTTCTTTGGATTTGCGGTGTTGTTCTTTGCTTGTGGATTTGATAGGTTGTCTTGAGCCGCCATGCCTTGGTTTTGTCCTTTGGTCTGTGGTTTGGGAGCACTCTTCCCTTGCTTTTGATTCACAGATCCAAAGTCTCGCTTCTTCTACTTGAATTTCTGCTCAATCCTAGCAGCATACCAGTATGCCGTCCCAAGCGAGGAGATGTCGAGGAACTCCATTTCCTCCTAAATGTATATGTGTAGACAAATACGATACTTTAGCACTAGATGTTTCTCTGAATCTTTGATACCCAACTTGGTGCGCAGGGTATGGAACAGATTCGTCAGCTCATGCACATCTTGATCCCTTTGTTGTCGCAGCATGGTCCATTGTATGTACTTGTCCTCATAGCTCCCCATGAGATAGTATTTTTCCTTGATGGTGTCTCGGAAAGAATTCCAAGTGGGTACAGTCGAGAACAGAGAGGGTTCTGTCTCATCCTTTTTCTCACAGTGGGTTTCCCACCTGTCCTTGACATGGGGGGCAGCTTTGAGGAGTGCAAAGATAATCTTCTCCCTATCGGAAAAGTCATGAACTGATAAATATCCTTCTAATAGATTCAACCATCCATCTATGACATCTACATCTATTTGACCCTCAAATATGGGAATTTCAAATTTTACTTGTACCTTAAAAGGAGTCGTACCTCCATAGTGGCTGCTAGATGCAGATGCGCTGCCGGTGGGCAGCCATTGAAGGATCTGGGAAAAGTTATCCATCATCGTATTCCTTTGTTTTTCGAGGGCCTCCTTGAGCAATATTTTGATAGGATCTCCTACTCCCTCATCTTTCTTTTCATCCCCCATGGGCATCCGTCGAGGTTTGCGAGGCTGATCTTGCAAATGTTCCACCAGATCGAGCCCTAACTCCTTATACCCCGACCTCGTTGGGGACATGCAAAGAAAGATTGAGAAAAATTAGACTGCTCTGATACCACTAATACGGATTTATGCAGGAATGCAACAGAATAAACATATAACCATAAAAAAAAAATGTAGCGGAAATAACACTTCATTTCATTAATATCAAAGAACTGAAATTTGCTTACAAATAGAGTGGAGATGTGGTAGCTACAGGCCTCTGAACTGAGTTACAATGAGGCTCGAGGGCCTATTTATTATTTAGAAACAATGGGAAATCCTAAACAGCAAAACCCTAACCCTAAGAGATGAGGCGCCAAAACTACGAGCTCCATTTGGGTAAATTGGTGTTTCAACTTCCCATGGGTGTAAATTTGGCATACGATCTCCGTTTGACACGTACCATACCTCGTTAGAAAGAGCTATTTGAGGACTACAAATTTTAAATGAGAAAAATTGTTCCTGTTTTCCCAAAAAACGTCGTTTAGGGCCTCAAAACGGCTCCGAAAGTTCAAGACTCGAAAAACTACTAAAAATAGTAAGTTGTGCCGAAACTGAAAAACTGAAAGAGACAATGGTGGGGCCCCAAGTGGAATAGGCAGGTGACCACCAATATCCACCTAGATCAACAACTAAGTCTAACTCACTTAACTGAGTTAAAATAAATAACAACTCACATAACTACTCTTCCAACTCTGTTACAAATTGCCACTGTCATTTATAATGAAGTCCTGCATGCATGAGTCACCAACCACCCTAGGAATTGCGTAATTCCTTCAACCCACTAATGTGCCACATTTGTTCACTAAAATAAATTTCTCCAAGAGAATAAGTTACTATTTATTGTATGATTATTATTAAGGGCTAATAATAATTGACATGCATCTAATTTTAGATTAGCGATCTATAAATAGACTTCGCCCAATCTTTTAAAAATAGAAATTCATCCAAAGATAGAATTTTCTCAACCATCTAGAATCAGCATCCTACTAAATTTAGAATATGCTCGCCATTCCGACAATATACATACACCTAAAAATATTCTGCGGGCCCCACTTAGTGAAGGTGCTTAATTTTCGCTAAGCTCGTCATCTTGTTGAATCTGAAAACTCCCTCTCAACAAGATAGGGATTATCCTTCACCCCGATCCTGCCTCTATGGTATTCAAATTTTCTCCTACTGAGCACCTTCGCCAGAATATCTGCTTCCTGATCTTCCGTAGGAATGTACTGAAGCAACATGATCTTCCGCTGCACACAATCTCTGATATGATGATACCATATATCTATATGCTTATATCTATCATGAAACACAAGATTAATCTAGAGTTTAATGCAGCTTTGATTATCACAATGAATCACTGTAGGATCTAAATGATAACTGAGCAAACCAACTAGGATCTTCCTCATCTAGAGAGCCTCACATGCACTTTGACTTGCTGCCATGTATTCTACTTCCGCTAAAATGAGTGCCACAGATCTTTTTTTCCTGCTGTACCAAGAAACTGTTGTAGATCTGATACTAAAAACCCCTCCTGATGTGCTCTTTTTGTCTGTTGGGCTACCTGACCAATCTACATCAGTGAAGCCATGCAACTTCACCTCATCTATCTATCTGTACCATAAGCCATACTCAGATGTGCCCCTGAGATATCTCAGGATATGCTTTCCTGCCTTCCAAAAGAGCTTGGTAGGCTAAACTATCGCTTGAATAAGTTGGATCACTGCATAGCATATGTACGGTCTTGTATTAACTAAATACATGAGCGAACCCACCAATTGTTGATAAATAGTGGCATCCACTACCTCTGCCAATGTAGCATCCTCTTTCCTCCAATTTCTTGGAAGAGGAGTATCCATGGGTTTGCAGTACTCCATGTGAAACTTACCAAGTATCTCCCGAGCATAATTTCGTTGAGACACAAATAGTTCACCTTCTCGCTAACATATTTCCAATCCAAGGAAATAATTAAGGAGGCCCAAATCCTTCATCTCAAACTCCTTTGCAAGGTCCTCCTTGCATGAGTGTATCAACTTCTCATCACTCGTTAGTATTAAATCATCAACATAAAGGACAATGATTAAAATCTTACCCTCCACCACAATTTGGTATAATTTTGCATCCGCCTCACTCTTGCTGAAGCCAAGTCTGGTGAAATAGTTGTCGATATGAGTGTACCAAGCACGAGGTGCTTTCTTTAGCCCATACAACGCTCTTTTGAGTCTGCACACATGTGACTTATTTTTGAATATCTCAAATCCTTTAGGATGCTCAATGTACACTTCTTCTTCAATGATCCCATTAAGGAACGTAGTCTTCACATCCATCTGATGAATGTACCAACCCATCAGCACTGAAAGAGCAAGGATGGTACTTATGCTAGAATATCGTGCGACAGGTGCAAAGGTTTCTTCATAATCAATCCCCTCGATCTGTGAGAAGCCCCACGCAACAAATCTTTCCTTATACTTCTCGACGCTCTCATCAGCATCTTGCTTTACCTTGTAGATCCATCTCGAACCTACCACTGATTTACCCACTGACCTTGGAACAATCTCCCAAGCATTGTTTCTGACAATGGAGTCATACTCCTCTACCATGGCATCTACCCATGTGGGTTCCTGCACTGCTTCCTCAAAGGAATATGGATTTGTCATGATACACTTGCTCATAAGATCCATGTATCTAGTGAATTGGTCAGGTGATTGTCTCTGTCTACGCTGTGAAGTAGGGACTCACATATTCTCTTCCGCATTAAGCTTCAACCTCTCAGCTTCTGTGGTACGCTTCCTGCCTGTTCTAATGTTTGGTTCTGCATGAGTGGACTCCTCCACTCCATGAATCTCCCCTTGTGGCTGATCCACATCTAGAGGCTCATATTTGGGAGCAAGTAGCTTCTCCTCTGCATGCAAGTGTATCTCCCTCTCAAGCGACAACTTAATGGCTTTCTCCTCATTGAATTTGATATCCCATCACACCATAGTCATCCAACTGTTTGGAAAATATACAAAATAATTATGGGGTGATCTGTGTACCCCAAAAATATCCCAACTTCTGCAGTCGACTCCAACTTCTTCCTAGCGTCCTTGGTCACATGAACATAAAGAGATGAGCCAAAGATCTTTAAATGAGAAACATCTGGCTTCTTACTAGTAAAATATTCTTCAGGTGCACTCATGCCAAGTACTCTATGAGGACAACGATTTTGCACATAAACCATAGTGTTGCATGCTTCTGCTCACAAGTGCATCGGTAAGCCCTAGTCATGCAACATAGCTCATGCAGCACTCACGATCATTCTATTCTTCCTCTCTGCGACCCCATTATACTGTGGGTTATGAGGTTCTATGAGTTCTCTTCGAATTCCTTCTTTGCTACAGAATTATTTGAATTTTTTCGAGATATATTTAACACCATTATCCCTCTGCAGATCCTTCACTTGATTCCCCGACTTCTTCTCCACCAATGATTTAAACTCACAGAACTTTGAGAATGTTTGATCCTTCTTCTGCATGAAGAAGATCCAACATCTATGAGAATATTCATCAGCATAAATAAAATAATACCCGTGTTTTTCTAGTGAAGCAATCGAGAAAATTCCACACACGTCTGTGTGAATTCTCTCCAGGATCACCAAAGCACGGTTATCCTTCTCATTAAAGTTGGTATTCACAAACTTACCCATAGTACATCCCTTGCACTGATATGACTACACAAGAGTACCCTTGGGAATTCTAGTAGAAATATGCTACAAAATCTTCAAGGCGCCATGGTGAAGATGGCCCAATATCCTGTGCCATAATTCACCCTCATCCTGGCTCACAACTTCTTTTGCTTTTCCCATCATTGCAGCGTAGCCATCTACCTCCAGCTTGTATATATTCTTAACTTGAATCCCTATTCTCTTGGTTTGACCCATTTTTTTATGTCACAAGAAAGGCATTCCCTCGCTGAAAACAACATCATAACCTTTGTTCTCCAACATCCCGACTGAGACCAAGTTCTTCTTTAGACTTGGAACATGCATAACATCTTTCAACATAAATGGTTTACCTGAATCCCTCTCAAAGGTAATGGTTCCAATTCTGGTCGCACTATATCTACCATCATCGCCCATCTCTATATGCATTTGGATATATTTCTCCTCGAAGTCACTAAACAACTCATTGTCTCCCATCATGTGGAAGGAAGCACCGCTATCAAGATACCACACCGATCCCATTGCGCTTGAAACCAAGCATGCGATCAAAGAGAAATCAAGTTCAAATTTCGAGGCAAGGGCCTCACTAGTTGCAACTCTAGAAGGCTTCTTGTTCTTCTTTTTCTGTGGGAAGTTAGTGGCAAGATGCCCATATTCGTGACAGTGAAAACACTTCACCTTGGAAAAATCCAGGTTCTTTGCCTTTATCCTCAAATTTTGGATGGGATTTATTCCCCTTCCCTTTCCTTTCTTTGGTATCCAAAGAGAAATTCTCTTCATAATCATTCTTTGATGAAGAGCCATCCCTAGTATTCTTCCTTATCTCCTATTGCACTATATCTGACCAAAGTCGCTCCGAATCCGACATTTTCTCCCATCCATTGACAGAGTTTTCATATCTGTGCCAACTCTTCGAAAGCCCAAGGAGAGCCAAGCTCACCAAGTTATCATCCGAAACTATAATTCCCACACTCCCTAGCTCACCCCTACATTGGACAAACTTCCTGAGATATTTTGGAATACTGTCGCCCTTCTCCATTTTGATTTTTCTAAGCTTATCTTTTAGCGCCAACTTCCTATGGTCGCTGCTGCTTTGGAAAATATTTTTCAAAGCCTTCCACATTGAAAATGGAGTGGCTTTCTAGTGAAGGCTTGACACAATATGGTCTTTCACACCTTCCAACATAATTCTTCTTGTCTTCGCTACCTTATTTTCCCATGCATCAAGTAATGTAGCATCCATTGAAGTGGGCTTAGGAACATCGGTATCGATGAACTCCTTCAGACCATTATCTCAAGAACCATCTCCATCCTATCCTTCCAAGATATGTAGTTGGATCTTAATTCGAGTGCATACTCCAAACGCAACCCATTGAAATCCATTTCAATGAATACTCAACTGTCACACCAAGAAATTTCTACAGCAAATTTGAATTGTCCACCAGCACAAAATTCAGCACCACTTCAATATTGCAATCTCCAGTGATTAACACTGCTCCGATACCATGTATAAATTTATAAACACAACAATATATTATTGGATTCTCTTGATATAAAAAATTAATATTATGTTAAATACATAATCCTTCCACTTAATTCTTTCTGGAAATTAAATTGCAAATTGCAAACACATGAAGAAAAATAAATCGCACATAAACAAGATGTTTTACTGGGAAAGCTTAAAGCTAAGAACCCAACTATCATATATTATGTATATCATGGAATCATGTAACAATCTCATATAAAGCTCATAGCATAGAGCTCTCAGTACAATATACAATCGTCACACACTGTCATGCAGAAATTTTCATATCTATGCACCAATTTCTTGCCTCCTGATAGCCTGCCTCCACTGTGCAATCCCTGTTGAAGAAGACCCAAGAATGAATTCAATATTGCCTTGCTTGAAATTTTCAATACTCATTGGAAACTCCAATGTTTGTGTAGATGCATTGAATGCATCATTATAGTCACAACAGATAGTCTATCTCACCCTTTCACCTATCTCTCCATTAGGTCTCCACTGGATCTGACATGCAAGTAGTTAATTGATGTATTTGTTGAGTTGCAAGTAAGACACTACTTGTGAATTAATTAACTAATTAATTCACTCATATTTCACTAGTGTATCTTGAGTTAGAACTAGCACAACTAAGTCTAACTCACTTAATTGAGTTAAACTAAATAACAACTCACATAAATACTCTTCCAACTCTATTACAACTTGCCACTGTCAGTTATAACGAAGTCCTCCATGCATGACTCACCAACCACTCTAGGAATTGTGTAATTCCTTCAACCCACTGATGTGCCACATATTTTTACTAAAATAAAGTTCTCCAAGAGAATAAGTTACTATTTATTGTCTGATTATTATTAAGGGCTAATAGTAATCGACATGCATCTATTTTTAGATTAGCGATCTATAAATAGACTTCGCCCACTCTTCTAAAAATATAAATTCATCCAAAGATAGAATTTTCTCAACCATCTAGAATCATCATCCTGCTAACTTTAGAATATACTCACCATTATAAAAATAGACATACAACTAAAAATAGCCTGTGAACCCCACTTAGTGAAGGTGCTTAATTTTCACTAAGCTCATCATCTTGTTGAATCTCAACAGTATTGTCCATTAGATATTTGGAGAAACTCTTATTTAATTTTACTATTTAGCTTCTTTTACTACACAGATTTAGGTTTTTATTGCAATTATTTCGACCATCTATTGCAGATCTAAAGAAGTTAGACAAAGATATTTGTTCTTAGGGTTGTTTGTCATGTGCAGCTAAAGTGATCTCTTTTCATACACTTGGGTTAAAAATTCATTCTAACAAGCACCCTTCTTCTTAGCACAAAAGTGTTGATCTCAGCCTTGGGAAAAATTGAGTTTCCCTTCTAATTATCTAGTGTGTCCTGACCTTTGAAGGATTCTATGATATCTTAGTCTTCTCCTTGCCATGTATTTGACTTACCTATCTTCTCTGAGCGAGTATGTTTCATCTCTTTGAGTTGTTGTAAATTTGGGAAATTTTTCCATTTCAAACACCCTTTGTCATGTTTTTCTTGTCTTGTTTTGAAGAGAGTTGGTATATGATTTGGTCATCTATACGTTTCTGATTGTTGCCCTTCAGTTCAATGTCAAGCATAAGATTACAATTTGTTTGGAATGAAAGTATAGAAGAGTGTGTTTTGTCTAAATTCAAAAGAAATTGGAAGTGGTTTTCTTTTTAATTTTTTTTATATCATCCTTGTCATTTTAAGAAGAGTGAAAAGAATTTAAATTGTGCATTCTTTAAAGATATTTTTTTGGTTTGATTTAAATAAAAGTAAAGGGATTTGCATTTCTTATTTCGTTCATTTTTTTTTTCTTTTGATTACATTTCAAAGGAAAAAAAAATAATTTCTCGCATCTTAGTGAAAGGAAAGGAATTTTCATATTCAATAAGTTGCATTTGCTGGGAAAGTGAATTCAATATGGAAAGCATTGCATTTTCGTAACTCTGAACTAGTTTGGGGGAATTATCATTGCTTCAATGAGTGCATTCTTGTTTGTCTCTCTTCCCTATGTAGTTCAGAATTCATCGAAATTAAAATATTATTTCTTGCATTTATTATGCATCATAAGGATTCTGGTGACATTCGTTTTGAACCTTGAAACTAAAACTTTAATCAAGAACATCTTAAAATGACCCCAATTTACCTTAAGGAGAATTGGAATTAACGAGAATATTTAGTGGACTAGGCTAGAGATGTTGTTCGACGCCGTTAAACGTAGGGGTTGTCTCTAACAGTTTGCGTTACAACCCAGGTGTGATATCCCGTCCCACATATGGAATTATATTTATGTATGGTATGTATATTTTGGGTGCTCTCATCAAACGATTATGCATTAGACAACACTTCTACGAACTGGAATCCCACGTATCGTCGTGTATATTTCGGGAGCCACAAATAGGTTGCAATCCTTCCATAGGTAACTGAGTCGATCACCTTGTAGACGTGATACATCGAACACAACATTCTGGGAGACTGGCTATTGTATGTTAAGTCCTTGGTAATTTATCTTTCATTTGATCACCAAGGTGTATATTACAACTCATAGATACTTGGTAAAATTTTATGCCTAACACATCCTTTTTTATTTTTATTTTTATTTTTTTTTAATTCTAAAAGTAACTAACCATGAAAACATCTCACCCATGTATTTATACAGCTTTTATTTCTTGGTAAGTTGTGATTTTGTTCACCTCTTTCCTTTTTGATATTCTTCTTGAAGATCATCATGGCTGAATCATCGAATTCACCCACTCCCTCCTCTGACAGATCTCAAGAAAATCCTCCTCATGTCCCTTGTTTTCTGGTTGGACCCCTCAAAGAACAAGGTGAAGAGCTTGGAATTGTCATCAGTGTTCAACCCATATCTTCTCAATCACCTCTTCACAATTCCACTTAGACCACATCAGAAGAATATGAGTCGAAAAAACTCGAACAAGCTACACAGTTCTCGACCTTTCCTTTGAATCCTCTCTTTGACCTAATTGTATTCTCTCCTGAGCAACCTTACAATGCTTTTGATCAACCCAGAATCCATTTTCAAGCTTCTTTGGTAGCATCTCGCTCTACTATCCATCGGTTGTTTCCTATCAAAATGGCATCTAATGTTGACGATGTTTCATTCATGAGTCCTCCCCAAAGCACTCTCCAGGAAACCTCTGGCTCATATATCCTGGACGCCTCTTAGTTCATCTTTCCCTTTTAGGGAGAATTGTTTGGATCCATGCCTCATGATTTAGGTAGTGGAAGAAAAATACCATCTAGGTATGTTGCGTCTATGCTCCCGCATGGTTAGACCTCTTTGGGAAACATTATTTCTAGAGCTTCCAGTGGTTCACCCTTATTTCTGAACCCTGTTTGGTCAATGGGTATTCCTTCGTCTTTCGACCCATTTGTTTTGAATGTGGCCACGGTGTCTCAACCTTTTTTCGACCGACGGTCACTATTGGTCAAATGACCATGGCTTTTGGATCCTCTATCCTATTTTCTCTAGCTATGATTACTGCAGTCCCACCTTTGAGTGGGAAATCCACAGTTTCATTTGTGAATGTGGGGCAATCTAACCCTCTCTATGTACCTCCCTTTTGGGTGGGGGGCATCCAAGTTCTACATCTATTCCTGGGGTGAGTTAGCCTCATGTTCCATATTCCCATGTACAACAGTCTTTTCCACAGTCGAACGAGGTATATTCGTATGTTCAGCAACCTAACATTCCTTATGTTAAAAGGTCGAACGTATAATATAAACAGTATGTAACACATCCCTGGCCTTCGGTTAATGCTATTGTGACCAATCCATAGTCTATTTCTTACACCCAAGCTGGTCTAAATCTCCTTTTGGGTCAATCTAGTCCTTTCCCTCATCAACTTGGTACTCAGTACCAGCCTTTTTATCAAGGTCAGTACAAGAAACCACAATTTGGGCCTTGACCTGGTGCTTCAGATCAAAAAATTCCTCATTACCATCCTAATTCAGGACCTCAGACTTGACCCTATCTTCAGCAAGGACCGCAAGCTGGACCTCATGGTCAGTAGGGACCACAAACTGGACCTTATGTTTAGCAGGTACCGCAGGCTGGACCCTACTTTCAGCAAGGACTGCAAAGTGGACCTCATGTTTAGCAGGGACCTTATCTTGGACCCCATATCTAGTAAGTTCCACATCCTCAGTTCCTGCAGGAGTCATATCAACAACCCGAGTCAGGTCCCTATATATAATATTTGTAGCAAGGTCCTTACTAGCCTTGGGGGGAATATGCATATCCATGTCAGAATCCACCCTATTAGGCTAGAATCCTTATCAATCAAGTTGGAACCTGAGACCTTTCTTTCCTAATAATCCTCATTTACCATTCTTGGCTACTTTGGAATCGTTGGATGTGTCAAATCTCACAAGTGACCCCATCCAGCATCAACTTCATTAGCCGTCGATTCCAACTAAGATTCTAGGAGATTGTCCGAAGTTCGAAGGAAAATCTGGGGAAGACCCCCAAAACCATGTTATGACATACCATTTGTGGTTTTCCTCCAATTCTTGTGCTGATGATTCCATTCATATTCATCTTTTCCAACACACTTTGACCAGTGCTACGGCCAAATGGTACATTGAGCTCCCTCAAGGAATGTTCTTCGATTTCAATTCCTTGGCTGTGGCCTTCCTCACTCACTTCCAGTTGCCTATCCAATATGAAATCGAAACCCATTTTATCACTTCATTAAAGCATTTGGATGTTACACATATCTTAGATCACATCCATGAATGGTGGTGTTGTCATCACCTTATCAAATTTGATATCCCTGATCAATTGTTGACCGAATGGCTCACAAAATAATTCATTCCAAAAATTGAAAAAGGTCTTGCACTATGAGGGCGTGTCATGGAAGAGGAGGTCATCACTAGAGCTCAATACCTCAACTTGGTTTATATGATTTATTACTTGATGCACCACATCCTTTGAAAAATCCTTCATCATCTCAGTCTCTTATTACACCTTTGGTGGATAGTTTTATTGGGACAGTGGCTCAAAATTCTTTGAAGTCCAAATCCACTACAACCACTACACCCCCTCCTTCTCAGAATCAAAATAATCTTGGTAAAACCTCAGAGGTAAAAATTATTCAGTCTACCATGGCAGACAAATCCTTGAAGGGTAAGAAAAAGGGGAAAGGAAAGTCTAAATATGAGAGCCCCAAACATGATTCAAAGAAGTCTTCTACTGGTGATTATTCATCATGTAAGCCCAAATATCCTTGTCTAATATGTGATGATGACAATTACACCAAGGATTTTCCTCGGCATGTCGAAGTTTCCCATGTTCTGAAGGGCACACCCGGGATTCTAGCAATTTTGAAAGAACCGTTCCTTTACCAGTAGACGCAAATGGCATACCAGGCTCAATCATCTGGTAGCTCTGAGGTGTTCATGGCTAGAACACAATCTGTTTCCATCACCAAAATAATGAAGTATTATCCCAATCCATCCAAGGCTCCTGTGGAACCGGAAGTCCCAGATCACTCTTCCTCTTCCATGCCTCCTACCTCTAATCCTCTTTGAATCTGTTAGGGATCTGTAATTTTAGCATATTTGTAAGAATAAAACTATAGAAGAAACATCGTTTCAACCAACTTTTGGATTCTAGGATCTAGCCCTCCTGAATCCGGAGAGGGATCTCTCCAATAAGTGAAAATATGGATTTGTCTTTGAAGTTTGGGGTTATGATATTAGGCTATTTATGAAGGCCAAGGGTTTGTTTTGTTTTTGGATGGTTGAGCATGATTTTAGTTTAAGGCGGAAAGTTCTGAAGATAAAAATTTCCAAAGGTGAGAAGTTGCAAGCAATCAGAGTAAGCTTTGGCCAAAAAGATAGATAATTTCAGGTTTTAGTCCATTGGGCTATGGAGTCATAATAGGGTTTAATTGGAACAGCAAGAGGCAAGAGTGGTCCATGGCGCAAGTCATCTATGTCTAAGGATCTCTTGAATATTGATTTATGGGATGAAATGATACAATAAGAAGGAGAAATTAACAGATGCAGAAACAAGAGCAGCCTAGGATCTGGTAAGTACTTTGAAACTAGCCAGCCTTTGACATGGACTCAAGAAAAACATAAAAGTAAACTAGGATCTGGTACGTACTTTGAAACTAGCCAGCCTTTGATACACTTTCAATAGAAAACATCTTAAAACAAAGGGGAACTTGAAGGCAACTTTTGGGGTAGAAACTAGCAGGCCGGGCTCACCACAAATCCTCTCCTAGCTCTGCTTTACTTGGTTACTTTCAAGACAATCACAAAGATAACACAGAATGGCCTAAGATCTGGTAAGTACTTTGAAACTAGCCAGCTTTTAACACATTCCAAGGGAAACAGACATACATTCTGTGGGATCAAACTGGGACCAGGGCTCACCATATCTTCCTCAGTTCATCTTCACTAAACATATATTGAAAATAACATCTAAGAATAACATTCAGCTAAGACAATAAGACGAGGGAACGCCAGCATTCCTATGCTTGAACTCAATTAAATCATTCCTAAATAACATAGATTGGAAGAAAACATTCAGATAAAGATTTTTAGTCAGAGAAGGCTACTGATATACAGCAGGTCCTAACCCTATACATGTTATTCTTTATAAGAGAAAATGAAACACAGTGGAAACAAAAATAAAATAACAAGTTACAATGAGAAAAACATCACCGTCAACATAGACCAGGATCCCATAAATCAGCTTGTATTGATGCTCCAAACAAGTTACAGCTTTAAGTTCAGTGCTTTATATTAGCAACCATCTACACATCTCAGCGTAACCTATCTACCACCAACAGAGCTCCAAGAGCCAGTGAATCACTATTTACAGTCAGAAGTTTTAGCTCAAGTGTATACCAAAGTTCTACAACCAACCCCTCACTCATCTTCTGCTGTAGTATATATAGAAGGATGAGGAGGTGAGATCTGATAAAAGATCTCAATTACATTTAATACAAAGTTAATGGTTTCTGGGCCTTTGAGGGGCTCAATAAAGAAACTTTCAAACATATCTTCTGTATTAAATGTTTTTACATAAAGATTAAGCTCGGTTGGAGCTTTTATTGACCTTTGAGGCTCTGTATGGCGTTGAAGTAACTCTGCAGATGTATGGCATTAATTTCCTTGGCAGAATTTTACTCCATGGCCACTTTTTTGAGGCAAATATCTGATCCTTCAATAACTTCGGCCTCTGTTTTGAAAGGTTTGAGGCAACAAGTGGCTTTGTGGTAGCTAAGGAATGAATTTTCCTCAATTATGGCGGTGGAGGTTTTATGCTTTGATGAAACACTTTAGGTTTTCCTTTAAACTGTGTTTTAAATCGGGGATTAGGCTTTTGATGAACATTCTTAGCCGTAATCCCCACAATGGTTGTCTTCGGTCTTCTGCCCTGATAAATTGGGTCTTTATCACTGATACTCTTTCCCTGTGCTTGATTCATATTTTTTTGCTGGTATGTAGGGTCGCACAGGGTTAGGTGGCATCAATACTGTATGATTGATTAATGAAAACGTGAATTCAAAGCCTGCGAAGGAATTTCTCTTGCTGAATCGAAGGTGGGAGGGTCATCACCCTCTACTTTCAAATTTCTTCGGCTATAGTGGAAAATCACTTAAAACCCTCCAAAATACGAACAAAGTTATGAAATCCATGCGTTTATAGGCTGACTGCTTCAAAGGATGAGTGGAGGAAGCATGCCCGTTGGATGGCATCATCCAATGGTCGGGATTAATCGGGAGAGATCGTAGAATGGGCGGAAGAATATTGAATCTGAGCCATCAATCATGAAGAGATCAATGGTCAAGAGCAGAGGTTGAAATTCAAATGGAGGAAATAGGGCGATGGGATGTGGACTGTCGATCTGCAGATCAAATCGATGGTGGAAAATGATTTAACGTCGTGCCGGGACCACGTTAAGTGTCGAGCAGCTTCGGTGAGCGACAGCCATTGGATGGGTGGCTTCAGATCGGACGGCCCATGACAATATCGCTGGGCGTCCTCGTCCAAATGATAATGCGCAATGGATGGCGATTTTCCAAACAGTGCCCACGACGCGTGTCAAGCGGTGTATGGAATCGTTGGCGATAGGGGGAAAACAACTTTTGCCTCAAAGGCGGTGCGATGGATACCGCTGGTTTTGGGCAATCGGCTTATGGATGGTGGAGACCCCAGGGAGACGGAATCTGCACCATTCAATCTGTGGATTATATCGACGGTGTATATTTATTGAGAAAACGCTCCAGCGGAGAATTTTATAAAATAAAATAAAACCCAAAGTTTACAAATAACAAAGGTTTTTATGGTTTTGGACGGGATATATACGTGATATAGGATAAGCGTCCGACTGCGGGGCCTTTGGAATTATGGAATACAATGGGCCCGGGACTTTATATAACAAGGGCCAATTGCAATCGCAGTTTCGGGCACGGGTGCTTTAATCTTCTCATTGGAATATTGCGATGCGATCGCGCGATCGCATCGGAACTTTTATAATGGAATAAAGACTTGCGCTCTTGTGTTTGCGATGTGATAAGCACTAGAAGAAGGTTAGCGCTTAGTTCCAAGGTGTGAGTGTATGGAAGAAAAGGGTTAAAAAATTAGCCCGAGGGGGCTTAAGTCCAATACATAGAAAATATGCATTTTAATGGTTTTTCAAGGATTTTGAAAGGGATTTGAGGCTTTCGATAAGGTTAAGAGAGAGTCTTAAAACCTTATCAAGGGTTTTTATGAAGTGGAAAGGGGAGAAAATTAAAAATGAGGTATTTTCATAGGAAATGGAGGGATAGAAAAAGAGGTTATTTTTTTAAGAGGAAGGGGAAAATGGGCTTGCAGCAGTATTTGGCTTTGGAAATGAGCAGGATTTCAGAGTCTTTTGAGATGTAAATAGTAGTGGAGGATCTGGACAGAAGCATGAGGCCCTCAAGATTCTTCAAGAGCCAATAGTTTTTAGCAATGAAAATTTCTCCTTGAAGGCTCAAAACAGATTTAGCCACCTTTTGGTATAATCAAATTTTACAGGTGGCTAACAGTGGCTCCACTTGGGGATGGTGCCTTCTTGAAGGCATCAAGAATTCAGACTCTGATTCTCTGGGAGGCTGACCTGTGCTTGATCCATTGGGCTGCCCTTCCTTTGCTGGGATGATTTTCTCTGAAAACTTTTTAGCAGCCACGGAAACAATGGATTCTCATCAACACAAACTTTCTACCTACCCAATCCTACTGATCTAACATTTTTTCTTCATTAGAGTGCACTTGGATTGGCAAACTCTATTTACAAAATTTTATTCTTTTGAAAGCAAGAAACCTAATTTATTTGTACTCCTTATTTCTCCCTGAACTCAAATTAAACAGTTGAGTTCAGATGCTTCTCTACCTAATCTACCATCTGTTGGGATTAAATTTTCCAACAGATTTTAATTCTCTAAATTCTATAACAGCAATTTAAAAGGATACAAGTTAGGATTGATCAGTCTAACTTGATGCTGGTCTATGGCATAAAACAAGCTGCACACAGACATTTATTTTGCAGAAAATTAAATCAAAATGGAAGGCTTAAGATCTGAAAGTTTAAAACACTTCCTTCGTCCTTTTACAACTCTGTTTTGACTCTTGTTTGGGCTATTTCCTCCTTTCTTTCTGGTTCATATTTTGAGCTAATTAGAACCAGATATTTTACATCCTTTGACTTGAAAAATAAAAAAAATTTGAGTCATCTCTTTTGGAAACTTAGGTTCAGGTTTTGTTCATGTTTGAACCTTTGATTTCTATCCTAATCTAACTAATGATAAGCCAAGATTAAAAAGTTTGGCAAATCGAATTCCCTATCCTATCAGCAGAAAATTTAAAGCTAATTAGTCAAGATTGGGTTGTTTGACTAACTAGAAGTGTGTTTATAGGAGTGGCATTTAAGCTTGCACACTTTCAGAATTTGTTTCTCTTTTTGGTATGGGGCGGTACCTTTATTGTTTTGTCAATCTGCCCTCTTTTCTCTTTTTCATTGTTTTTGTATTTTTTATTTGTCTAACTTTGAATGCAATGGTGGATGAGTTATTCATAATGGAAAAAAGAAAAAGAAGGCTTTCAGAACATAGTATGGATCAAGAGAAGTAATGCTTGAGCATCCTGCCATTGACAGGACCCCCAAACAATTCTGCTCCATCCAACTCTTGTAAGTAAAATGCATTGTTACCAGCAACTGAATGGATAGAATAAGGTCCAAGCCACACGTTGTCAAATTTTCCATGCTTGCCCTTGTCTTCCCTCCTTGAGTCCCAATTTAAAAATTTGTCCCCAATTTTGAAATTGCTGGCCTTTGTTCTTCTGTCAAAAATATTTTTAATGTTGTCCTGCTTTTGCAATGCTTTTTTATAAACCTCCTCTCTGGTTTGCTGAAGATGAATGGTCTGATTTATTCTTCTGATCATGTCATTTTCTTCAGTCTGCAACTCTTGGATCAACTTCATAACTGGCACACCAAGGCTAGTAGGAAAGATTGCATCAGTGCCATACACAAGCTGAAAAGGCAACATACCAATAGATTTCTTCAAAGTCAATCTGTCAGCCCAAAGTGCATGAACAAGCTTTGTGTGCCAAGATTTTTTGTTGTCCTCCAACAGTTTCTTGATTATGTTCACTAAGCTCTTGTTTGAGGGCTCTGCAAGTCCATTACTTTGAGGGTAATAGGTCATGGAATGCCCCAATGTTATCTGATATCTGTGACAGAATTCAACCATTTTCTTTGATCCAAATGCTACTGCATTATCAGTAATGATTTTGGTAGGACAGCCAAATCTGGAGAGAATGTTAGTCTCCATGAATTTTATAATAACTGAATCATTGGCTTGTCTACAAGGTATGGCTTCTATCCACTTAGTGAAATAATCTGTGGCAGTGAAAATCCATCTATGCTAGGAAGAATATGGGGGATGGATTTGTCCTATAAATTCAAGTCCCCACTGTTGAAAATGGGCTTCAACAGTGATTGGATTCAGAGGTAGGGGTAGCAGTTTTCTTTTGCCTTCAAATAGTTGGCATTTATGGCAAGCAATGATCATCTTGTGTATATCAGGAAAATGAGTAGGCCAATAGAAACTGTTGAAAATGCAACAAGATGATGGAGCTTAGTGAAATGAAGTCGCCTTCACTAAGTGGGCCCGCAGGCTATTTTTGGCGCAAAGTCTATTTTTAGACTATGTCTATTTTTAGACATATGGAGCATGGTCTAGGAGTTACAGTATGCTATTCTTGGATGATTGGTCGAGTTGGTAAAAATAGATGGACCTCTATTTTTAGACATACAAGTCGAAGTCTATTTTTAGACTGCCTGTCTAAAAATAGGTCAGTCAAATATTATTAGCCCTTAATAATATTTGGACTCTAAACTTCAGTTTATTCTCTTACAACACTTCAGTTGGAGCTACGGATGTGGCTCATGCATCTGAAAAAAGGAATTACGCTATTCCTAGGGGTTTGGTGAGCTCATGCATGGTTGACTTCAGTTAGGACTTCAGTGGCAGAGTTTGGTGGAGTTGATGAGACAGTTGGTGGAGTTGTGTTCGGTTTAACTTAGTTGAACTAGTTTTGTTTAGTTTAACTAGCTAATACACTAGTAATGAGTGGACTGAATTAAATATTATTTAATTCACTAATTATTAACTCATTATTCAACTCAAGAACACATCAGTTCACTACAGTGCATGGACAGTTCAGTGGAGACCAGTGGAAGAGGTAGATGAAAGGGTGAGTTTTCTATTAGTTGTGACAGCAGTTGTGCATGAGATTTGCACAAGAATTGGAGGATATTGCCCATGAGGATTGCACAGTTGAAGCCAAGGAGATTCAAACTTGGATCTCTCATTGAACCAACTTGGATTGTGCAGTAGAGGCAGGCAATTAGTGGATGAGTTTTGAACCTGTGACTTGTTCAAAACTGAGCTAGTTTGTGTGTAACCTTTGGAGACAGTACTGAGTACTTGTGAGGAGTATTGCACTGATATTGTTACATGTTCTCTTCTATTATAATATACAAAATAGCTGGGGTTTTTCAGCTATAAGCTTTCCCCATTACATATTTTGTTTATGTGCGCTTGCGACTGTTTCTATTTCCGCAAATTGTTGATCAATTGTAGAAGAGGTTATGTGTTATGCATGAATTCAAATTAGTGTGTGACCAGGATAATCTCAGTGGATAAATCTTCATTATTCAGCAAATTTCTACATGGTATCGGAGCGAATTGATCATCGGGATCTATTACAGTGATTACAATTTTATTTTGGTAGACAGAGTTTGTATCGGGCCAGGTAGCCTCTGGATCCATCCTTTCTCTGAAAGGTGATATATCCAGTAAATTCCCATACAGTCGATATCTGTGCTAGAAATAATTTGTTCTCACAGATCCAGAAGCAGTTGATTTTTTGAGTTTGGAATTCGAATTTTGCAGCAACTTGTTTTCTTGGTGCCGGAGTTGAAATGTCTTTCAACGGTTTGCGACTCGAATATGCTCTTGAAGGCAGCTCGAATTATGTTGCATGGAAATATCGGATGGAGGTGGTATTAGAAGATAACAGGCTGAAGGAGTTCGTAGATATGGATGTCCAAAAGCCTACTGATCCTGCTGAAGTCGAAGCTTGGCAAAAGAAGATGGCGAAATGTCGAAGGATTCTGTTGGAGGGCGTAAAGGATCACATTGTATCCAGCTTCTCCATATTTGATGTGGAAAGCATTGACAGATCTATTCTAGAGTAAGAGAGACCAAAGGAAGCTGGCGCTCAAGGATAAACTCAGAAACATTAAGATGGAGAAAGGCGACAGTATCGCCAAGTACCTCACGAAGTTCACTCAATGCAGAGATGAGCTGGAAAGTGTGGGGGTGATTGTCGATGAAGAGGACTTGGTGGACTTGGCTCTCCTTGGTCTTTCGAAGGCTTGGCATTCCTATCAGGATTCTGTCAATGGTCGGGAGAAGTTTCCGGGATGGGAGCGACTTTGGGCGGATCTCATGCAAGAGGAGATAAGGAGGACTACCAGGGATGAATCTTCATCAAAAGTATCTGATGAAGAAAATTGCACTTTGGCTGCCAAAGCAAAGAAGGGGAAGAGCAAGAAGGCTTCTTAGTCTAGTGCGAAAGGCAAGAAGCAAGACATGTCCAAGGTGAAGTGTTTTCACTATCACCAGCACGGACACTATGCCACAAATTGTCCGCAGAAGAAGAAAAATAAGAAGGTTGCTGGATCTGCAACGGGAGAGGCATTGGCTTCTCAATTTGAACTGGATTTTTCACTGATCGCATGCTTGGTTTCAAGTGTGATTGGATCAATATGGTTCTTGGACAGTGGTGCGTCATTTCACATGACCGGAGATCAAGATCTGTTTTCAGATCTGGAGGAGAAATATCTTGGAGTGCACATCGAGATGGGTGATGATGGTAGATACAGTGCGACCGGTATCGGTACCATTTCCTTTGAGAGGGAGTTTGGTAAACCCTTCGTATTGAAGGAAGTATTGCATGTTCCAGGATTGATGAAGAATCTGATCTCTGTGGCGATGTTGGAAGACAAGGGGTATGATGTGGTCTTCAGCGAAGGAAAAGCCTTCCTGCGCAGTAAGACAATTGGAGAGACCCGGAAGATAGGGGTTCGAGTCAAGAACCTTTATCAGTTGCAAGTAGATGGTTGTGCAGCAATGGCATGCAAGGCGGGAGAAGTGGTGAGTCGGGATGATGATGGCAAGTTGTGGCACAGGAGATTGGGCCACCTTCACCATGGAGCTTTGAATATCCTGCAACAGATTTCTATTGGGCTTCCTAAGGGCACTCTTGCGCAGTCAGATCAATGCAAGGGGTGTACCTTGGGAAAGTATGTGAAAGCCACCTTTCATGAGAAGGATAGTCACGCCACGAAGATCCTTGAGAGAGTTCACACAGACGTGTGTGGTCCTTTCTCTGTAGCTTCGACAACAAAGCACAAGTACTATGTGATCTTTGTTGATGATTTCTCTCGGAAGTGCTGGATCTTCTTCATGCAGAAAAAGAGCGAGACATATTCAAAGTTTTGTGAATTCAAGGCACTGGTTGAGAAGGAATTGGGGAAGCATGTGAAGGCTCTTAGGAGCGACAATGGTGGTGAATTCATCTCTACTGAATTCAAAGACTTTTGCAGCACAGAAGGGATTCGGAGAGAGCTCATCGCACCCCATAACCCACAGCAGAACGGGGTTGCTGAGCGGAAGAACAGAACGATCGTGGGTGCTGCATGGGTGATGTTGCATGATCAGGGCCTACCCCTTCATTTGTGGGCTGAGGCATGCAATACTGCAGTGTATGTGCAGAACCATTGTCCTCACAAGATACTTGGCATGAGTACACCGGAGGAGGCGTTTTATGGCAAGAGGCCTGATATTTCTCATCTGAGAATTTTTGGCTCACCTGTCTACATGCATGTGACGAAGGACACTAGAAAGAAGCTAGATCCGACCGCAGAGGTTGGAATATTTGTGGGGTACACTGATACACCTCACAAATATCAGGTGTATTTGCTAGACAGTCGCAAGACTGTTGTGCGACGAGATATCAAATTTCAGGAGGAGAAAGCCATGCAGTGTTCGCTTGAGAGGGAGCCACACTTGCATGCAGATGAGGAGCTATTAGTTCCTAAGGAGTAGCTTTCGGATGTGGATCAGCCACAAGAGGAATTTCATGCAGTGGAAGAAACCACTCATGCAGCGCCAACCATTAGAGGGTGCAAGCGCACTACAAAAGCTGAGCGACTAGCTCAAGATTCAGAGAAGGTTGTAGGACCACCTACAGCACAGTGCAGACAGAGACAGACACCAGATCAGTACACTGGATACATGGCTCTTATGATTCAATGTGTTGTGACGGAGCCATCCTCTTTTGAGGAAGCTGTGGAGGAACCCGCATGGGTAGATGCCATGATCGAAGAATATGATTCGATCGTCAGAAACAGTGCATGGGAGATTGTCCCAAGACTGGAAGGGAAATCAGTGGTGGGTTCACGATGGATCTACAAAGTGAAGCAGGCGGCTGACGGGAGTGTGGAGAAGTACAAGGCGAGATTTGTCGCCCGTGGCTTCTCACAGATCGAGGGGATCGATTATGAGGAGACCTTTGCACCTGTCGCAAGGTACTCTTCCATACAGATGATCCTATCTCTCTCAGCGTAGATGGGATGGCAAATCCATCAGATGGATGTGAAGACTGTGTTCCTCAACAGAGTCATTGAGGAGGAGGTGTACATAGAGCAGCCTGAAGGTTTCGAGATCTTCAGCAGTGAGTCACATGTTTTCCGACTCAAGAGAGCACTGTACGGGCTGAAGCAAGCACCTCGTGCTTGGTACACACGGATAGACAGTTATTTCACCGGACTTGGATTCTCCAAGAGTGAGGCGGATCCTAACCTATACCAGATTGTGGTGGAGGGGAAGTTTCTGATCATTGTACTATATGTAGATGATCTGATTTTTACGGGTGATGAGCTGTTGATACTTTCATGCAAGGAGGATCTTCCACGAGAGTTTGAGATGAAGAACTTGGGCCTCCTTCATTATTTCCTGGGATTGGAGATTTGGTAGCGCAGTGGTGGACTGTTTGTTTCTCAGGGTAAGTATGCCCGGAAGATACTGGAGAAGTTCAACATGCATGGCTGCAAGCCTGTTGACACTCCTCTTCCTGGTGGTTGGAGGAAGGAGGATGCTACTTCAGTGGAGGTAGTGGATGCCACTGTCTATCGACAGTTGGTGGGGTCGCTTATGTATCTGGTCAATACACGACCCAATATATGCTATGCTGTTAACCAGCTTTCGCAAGCTATGGTTAAGCCTACCAGGCTCTTCTGGAAGGCAGGCAAGCATGTATTGTGTTATCTTAGTGGCACATCGGGATATGGTCTATGGTACAGATAGGAGGATGGAGCAAAGCTTTCCGGCTTCACTGATACAGATTGGGCAGGGAGCCCAACGGACCGAAAGAGCACATCTAGAGGAGTTTTCAGCATTGGATCGACAGCAGTTTCCTGGTACAGCAGGAAGTAGAGATCCGTGGCACTCAGTTCAGCAGAGGACGAGTACATGGCAGCAAGCTTGGCTGCATGCGAGGCTATTTGGATGAGGAAGATCCTCGTCGGATTGTTCGGGTTGCACTTGGAGCCTACTGTGATTTATTGTGATAACCAGAGTTGCATTAGACTCTCGGCTAATCTAGTATTTCATGATAGATCCAAACACATCTACATCAGGTACCATCATATCAAAGATTTTGTTCAGTGGAGAATCATGTTACTTTCATATGTTCCCACGGAGGATCAGGATGCTGACATCTTGACGAAGGCGCTCACCAGGAGCAAATTCGAATTCCACAGAGGCAGGATAGGGGTTGCAGATAATCCATATGTTGTTGAGAGGGAGTGTTGAAAATGCAACAAGATGATGGAGCTTAGTGAAATGAAGTCGCCTTCACTAAGTGGGCCCGCAGGCTATTTTTGGCGCAAAGTCTATTTTTAGACATATGGAGCATGGTCTAGGAGTTGCAGTATGCTATTCTTGGATGATTGGTTGAGTTGGTAAAAATAGATGGACCTCTATTTTTAGACATACAAGTCGAAGTCTATTTTTAGACTGCCTGTCTAAAAATAGGTCAGTCAAATATTATTAGCCCTTAATAATATTTGGACTCTAAACTTCAGTTTATTCTCTTACAGCACTTCAGTTGGAGCTATGGATGTGGCTCATGCATCTGAAAGAAGGAATTACACTATTCCTAGGGGTTTGGTGAGCTCATGCATGGTTGACTTCAGTGGCAGAGTTTGGTGGAGTTGATGAGACAGTTGGTGGAGTTGTGTTCGGTTTAACTTAGTTGAACTAGTTGTGTTTAGTTTAACTAGCTAATACACTAGTAATGAGTGGAGTGAATTAAATATTATTTAATTCACTAATTATTAACTCATTATTCAACTCAAGAACACATCAGTTCACTACAGTGCATTGACAGTTCAGTGGAGACCAGTGGAAGAGGTAGATGAAAGGGTGAGTTTGCTATTAGTTGCGACAATAGTTGTGCATGATATTTGCACAAGCATTGGAGGAGATTGCCCATGAGGATTGCGCAGTTGAAGCCAAGGAGATTCAAACTTGGATTTCTCATTGAAACAACTTGGATTGCGCAGTAGAGGCAGACAATTAGTGGATGAGTTTTGAACCTGTGACTTGTTCAAAACTGAGCTAGTTTGTGTGTAACTTTTGGAGACAGTACTGAGTACTTGTGAGGAGTATTGTACTGAGATTGTTACATGTTATCTTATATTATAATAGAAAAAATAGCTAGGGGTTTTCAACTATAAGCTTTCCCCATTACATATTGTGTTTATGTGTGCATGTGACTGTTTCTATTTCCACAAATTGTTGATCAATTGTAGAAGAGGTTATGTGTTATGCATGAATTCAAATTAGTGTGTGACCAGGATAATCTCAGTGGATAAATCTTCATTATTCAGCAAATTTCTACAGAAACCAGCCCTCAAAATTTTGTTGGTTGTTGTCTTCCAGTATAAATGACCTCCACACTCTCCTTCATGGAACTGGTACTTAACCTTCTCTGCATCAAACTCAGGCAAACATTTAAGCAATAGACCACTTGAATTTTTCCAATAAAGACATTTATCTATAATGCAATAGTTTACAGCTTTTAACTTAGCGAACCTTGCCTTTGTTTTTGTCAAACCAGGAGGTGTATTCAAATTAAGCAAAACATAAACAATATCAGAATGCCAAGAGGAATTCATAAAATGGTTTTCAACACTGGGTGTTCAGATTTCCTCTTGATCATCTAAAGCATTAATCATATGTATATCAAGAACTTCACAATTTGATTCAACCATTAATCTAGCTAGACCTTGGCCTTTGATGATTTTAGTGGGCTTTATCTCTAAATCATATTCAAGAATAACAGCAATCCACCTACCTCTCTTACCATCTGGGTCCTGTGTTAGAATGTCTTTAACAACTAAATTTGGGACGAAGGAAATTATATGTGAGTGAAGGATGTATACTCTGAAGTATTTCAAAGCTTTAACCAAAGAAAAAGCTTGCTTCTCCATAAAGTTATACTTCAAAGGGGCATACCTCAATGCCTTGCTAAAAAATGAAATAGGCTGCTCTTGTCCTTGTGGATTTTTCTGTAAGAGGACAGAAGCTATGGTATGTTCTGATGCAAATGAAAAGATATAAAAATCTTTTGAAAAATCAGTACTTATAAGAACCGATGTTTTGGTTAATGCTTGTTTCACCAGTTCAAAAGACTTCTTTGCTTCCAAGGTCCATTTTACCCCTTGATCCTTCTTTAACATGTTTGTGATATTCCTAAGGAGCTCAGCCAAGTTGGGGATGAACCTTCTCAAAAAGTTAATATTTCCAATGAAATATTGCAACTCTTTGATGTTTCGAGGATGAGAGATTTGCAATATGGCCTCAATCCTCTTTGGATCTATCTTTATACCCTTAGAAATAATGTGCCCGAGAAGTTTACCTTCTTGGAGACCAAATAGTGTCTTCTTAGGGTTTAAGGATATTCCAAACTTTCTGCATTTCTCGAAAACCTTTCTTAAATGTTCTAAATTTTCTTCATCTATTTTTGAAAATACAGTGACATCATCAAGATAGATAATGATGAAGAAGCCCAGTTCTTCCGAGAATGCTATGTCCATGGCTCTTTGAAAGGTTGCTCTAGCATTCATTAGACCAAAAGGAATTTTCACATACATGAAAGTGCCCCATGGTGTAGTAACGGTTGTCTTTAATTGATCAGCAGGGTAAACCAAGATCTGATTGTACCCTGAATAGCCATCCAGCAAAGAAATTCTTCTAGACCCTACCACCCTTTGTAAAATATGATCCATCTTTGGTAAAGGGTATTTATCTTTTAATGAAGCTTTGTTTAAGTCTCTAAAGTCTATACAAAGCCTGATTTCTCCAGTTTTCATCCTAACAGACACTAGATTAGATACCCATTCAGAATATCTAACAGGGACAATAATACTAGCATCGTACATTTTCATGATCTCCTTCTGAACCAAAGGTAACTGAACAGGGTTTATTCTGCGCAGCTTTTGTTTGAATGGTTTTTGGTTTTATTTGAGGGGGATTTTGTGTTGTATTATTTCAGTGTCATAGGATTTAAGATCTTCATAACTCCACGCAAAAACATCAGAAAACTCTTAAAACAACTCAACGTATTTGATTTTAATGTGAGCTGCTAAAGTTTTAGACAGTTTAATCATTTTTGGTTTTTCTTCACTGCCTATATTGCATTCCTCCACTTCAGTCTCTACAGGTTCCAGCTTTGGCTTCTTTGCCACATCGTTAAAATAAAACAACTCTTCTAAAGGTGCTAGACCACTTGGCAAACTTTCATCTTTAGAGTGCAGGGTTTCTAACTCCTCTATTTCATTTGTAAGTTTGCTAGACAACAGGTTAATATTGACAGGCTTAGGAGACGTTTCTTCTTCACCAAGAAAGTTTTCTTCACTGCAGTCTATTTCGTAGTCTGAGTCTGAACAGTTTAGTTCGAATTCATTTCTGAATTGCATGAAGTTTTCTATTTGTTTGTCATTTTCAAACACTTTCCAATACTTTTTATTATCTGGCACTGCTGGTCTAAACTTTATCTCAGTTGTGCAACCTTTGGTTTCAAATGGAGTTAAGCATGTTCTAGCTGCAAAGGCTAAATTGTGGGTAGAAATATTTCTTTTTCTTGGGACAAAAATTAATTTGGACTCCTCAAATGTTTTCAAAAGGTCCATGACATCATTCCTATAGGCCCTAAGTCTAGGATGATTTGCGTTCTACCCCCCATTTACTTGTTTAATGATTAACTCTGAATCCCCATGCACATTGATTCTTTTGGCTCCTAACTTTTTCAATAGATGTAAGCTTAAGAGAAGGGATTCATATTCTGCTATGTTATTGGAACACTGAAAGTTTAATTTGCATGAAATGCATTCTGTGTGGTTGTTTTCAGTGTTATTAATCCAGACACCCGCACCAGCGTTAGTTCTAGTGCATGACCCATCAAAATACATACTCCAAAGAGGATCCTTTCCGGTTTCATCTTGGTTATAGTCCTCTTCAACTAATGTGCTTTCTGGTTGTTGTTGAACGTCTGCACTTAGTTGAATTTGTTTTGATTCCTTAGGTTTTTCGTTAAGTGGAAGACCATTTTCTTGAGTGTCAAGGTTTAAAAGAAAAGGACGTATGACTTGTAGTTCAAGACCTGTATTTGGTTTGCTGTTGTTTAAAGGTTCAGCAAACTGTTTTGACAGTTCAGTGGTATTTAACCCCTCCTCTCTATCGGCCATTAATTCTGTTAAAGTGACTTTTTCACTAAGTGTTTCATCAGTAAACATGATAAAAGAATCAAGGCCTATGTTGACAGAATATATAGGAGATTTTTGTGGTCTGTCTTGACTTGTTACTGTGTATTTCATATGAGACTCCTTGTAAAGTCTTCTGGTTTGATTGAAAACAGGGATAGTTGTATAATTCATGTCCATTTGCATAGTCCCTTGTAACTTAGCCCCCAAATACCTTGATAGTAACATTCCATACTTTGGGGGCACATCAGCCACAACAATATCCATGAATAAGCATTTGGCTAGAATCTGGGCTAAGTTAACACAAAGGTCTTTGATCAATCCTAAACATTTTACTCTGCTTGAGTCAAAAGAGTAAAGGTCTTTATAAGGTCTGGTGATTTCTAGACCTAGGCTCTCCATCATAGCTTTAGGCATTAAATTGTGAGAGGCTCCTGAGTCATGCATAGTGTTGTGCAAAATCTTGTCATGAATGTTAAAACTTACATAAAAGGGAGGAACAAGTCCCTCCTAATATCTACCTTCAATATTTGGACCAAAAATGAGCTCTAGCTGGTCATCATTAAGATTGACTGTATCATTGTTGTCTTCTAAATTTAAATCCTTCAAAATTTGAGTTCTATATACATGTTGGGCAGCTAACTCAGTCAAGGGCACAAAGATTTTAATTTTTGAAATTTCCTGTTCTAAGCTTAAAGGAATTTGGTTCTTTGAAAAACTTGTTTCAGCCTTATTAGCTGTCATTTTATCAGCAATGTCAGCTTGCTGATTTTTTTTATTTACATTTGATAAAATTGTTTTGACAGGAGTACTAGCTGAAGTGTTAGTACTACTAATGTCTGTGCTCTGTTTTACATTGTCTTGAGTGCTTTTTCCCTTACCTTTATCAGAATTTATAGCCATTGTTTTGTCCTTTTGTTTGACCACTTTAGGCTTGGTTGTGGTGCCGTTTTGTGACGTTTTGTCAGAGGTTTTGTTGTTGGGGGTTTTTTGACCAGATTTACTTCTAAGGTCATATTCTCTTTGAGGTTTTGTGATGGCATTTTCCATGTTATGATAATAATTTTCATTATCATCTCTTTTGTCATCATAAGGTGTGTAAAGACCTTGTTTTTTATCATAATGAACCTCAAAGTCATCATCATCTACCCCAAACAGGTTGATATCATCTTCCTCTGTTATTTGATCTATTTCCTCAACCTCACTCACATAGTTTTGATGAAAGGGGGGGGTGATCTGTTGATCATCTTCCCAAGGTCTGTTTGGAGGTTGGTTCCTTCTAGCATTTTGATTTTGGTTCTGGTTTCTATTTTGAGGAGCATTTTGATTTTGGTTTGCTTGTGCTCTCTTAATTATGCTCATCTCTTTCATCATCTCCTCCATCATTCTTTCCATATTTGAGTTGGAAGTAGAAGGTGAGGATTCCTCTCTAAAATATACTCTCTTTTCAGCTTTCATCCTCGCTCTTTTCTCCATCAAGTTGACTTCCACAGAAAGAGCACCTCTTTGCATGTCTTCAAGGGTTGTAAAATCTCTTTCTCTTAGCTGATAGGTCATGTCAGAGTCAAACCCTTTAGGAAAATTGTTTAAAGTTGAGCCCCGTGGAGGATTTAGTTCTGGGGAAAGTGCATTATACACACTATTGAATCTAGTGCAATAAGCTTGCACACTTTCCCCAGGGTTTCTATGGAGGTTCCTGTAATCAGATAGGACTTGGAGCAGATTCTTCTTTACTTCCCATTTGTTTAAGAACGTTTGATGGAAGCCTTGGAGATCATTAATACTATGGGGGCCTAAACCTTTAAACCATTTTCTTACTTCTCCCCCCGGGCTTTGAGCAAATAATCTGAGTTTGACAGAATCATCATCAATTTCATTTCTGTCAAAGTATTCATCCATATTATCCACATGTTGTGATGCTGTTGCGGTATTGCTAGCAACATATAATGGAATTTTGGACTGATAGTCCTGTGGACGGTTGACTAATGGTGCAGGAAGGACTAAAGGAGCATACCACGTTGCCATGATATGTGGTGGGGTTGGATTTACAGGAGGTGGATTAACAAAAGGAAAAGTGGGCTGAAGTGGGGTGGTTTGGACAGTGGATGTATGGTGAGCCGAAGTGGATGGAAAAACATATTGTTGAGCAGATCTTGGATGAGAGACACCTAAGTTGTGAAGGAAATGCAAATCAATAGGTGTTGCTTCTATATTACCAGGATGTTCACTTGCTTCTGGGGATGAAAGCAAAGACTTAGAGTCTAGATGTATTATATCATCAAATTACCTAGTTCTAAATGGATTTACTAAGTCAGCTTGTGATCTTTGTAGAGCTGAAAGATTTTCAGGAACTGAATAAGCTCTCAAGGGTGATCTGAAAATAGTTGATGACTTTATCTTAAGAGACTTCCAAAGGATACTTTCTGGGTTATCAACTACTTCATGTGGATCAGGGTTAGGATAGGCTCTAGTGTGAATCTTTCTAGGAGCCACTATGATGTGTTTTTCAGACCCAAATAAACAAGACAACTTCAACGAGATATGATAATTTTTGAATGGTTAACTAATCTGTTTATAAAAAATTTCAATCCTACAGTCCTCTAACTGAGTTTGAATGATATTATGATGATCAGGATTCTTCCCAGTGGAGTATTAAGGTCTGTTTAGGATTGTGGAGTCGCTGAGTGGAAATTTTTAGCTCTTTTTAGAGGAAAAATATTTTATGGTCCACCACCATGCTTGTGAAATATACCTTTTCAAGGATATCCCGGAACACAACAAACTCTAACCAGAGATTGAGTGGGAGGGCATTTACCAGATATTTCACCTTTGAAAGAGGATGAGATCCGGAAGCTACCTGGCCCTTTCCAGACTCTGTCTAAGAGTATTGAGGTAAAACACCACAAAAGGTAAGTGAAATGTAAGAACAAGTGTTTTACTACCAATCTGAAATATTTTTGTTTTTTTCTGAGTTCTTTTTCAGTTGTGTAGTTTTTAAGAATATCCTAACTCTATTTCAAAACTAATATATGGTCATGAGACAAATACAGTCTACTCTTATGGCTAAACCAGATGATTTTTCAAGGTTAGATAAAGTCTTAAGAGAATCCTAGGGTTTACCTAGTTTTTCACTTATTCAAACAAGTTTCATCATGATTACCAGTTTCTTGGTAGTGCTTGAAAAGGCTGCTTTTACTCACAATTTTTTCTTGAATCAAGGGTTTCTGAGGTCTTAAACGGTATCAAACGCTCAGATTCCCCAGAGGAGTCGCCAGAAATGTTAGGGATCTATATTTTTAGCAGATTGGTAAGACTAAAACTGCAGAAGCAACATTGTTTCAACCAAATTTGGGATTCTAGGATCTAGCCCTCCTGAATCCGGAGAGGGATCTCTCCAATAAGTGAAAATATGGATTTGTATTTGAATTTTGGGGTTATGATATTAGGCTAGTTATGAAGGCCAAGGGTTTGTTTTGTTTCTGGATGGTTGAGCATGATTTCAATTTAAGGCAGAAAGTTCTGAAGATAAAAAGTTCCAAAGGTGAGAAGTTGCAAGCAATCAGAGTAAGCTTTGGCCAAAAAGATAGATAATTGTAGGTTTTAGTCCATTGGGCTATGGAGTCATAATAGGGTTTAATTGGAACAGAAAGAGGCAAGAGTGGTCCATGGGGAAAGTCATCTATGTCTAAGGATCTCTTGAAGATTGATTTATGGAATGAAATGATACAATAAGAAGGAGAAATTAACAGATGCAGAAACAAGAGCAACCCAGGATCTTGTAAGTACTTTGAAACTAGCCAGCCTTTGACATGGACTCAAGAAAAACATAAAATTAAACTAGGATCTGGTAAGTACTTTGAAACTAGCCAGCCTTTGATACACTTTCAATAGAAAACATCTTAAAACAAAGGGGAACTTGAAAGCAACTTTTGGGGTAGAAAATAGTGGGTCGGGCTCACCACAAATCCTCTCCTAGCTCTGCTTTACTTGGTTACTTTCAAGACAATCACAAAGATAACACAGAATGGCCTAAGATCTGGTAAGTACTTTGAAACTAGCCAGATTTTAACACATTCCAAGGGAAACAGTCAGACAGTCTATGGGATCAAACTGGGACTAGGGCTCGCCATATCTTCCTCAGTTCATCTTCACTAAACATATACTGAAAATAACATCTAAGAATAACATTCAGCTAAGAAAATAAGATGAGGGAACACCAGCATTCCTATGCTTGAACTCAATTAAATCATTCCTAAATAACATAGATTGGAAGAAAACATTCAGATAAATATTTTGAGTCAGAGAAGGCTACTGATATACAACAGGTCCTAACCCTATACATGATTTTATTTATAAGAGAAAATGAAACACAGTGGAAACAAAAATAAAATAACAAGTTACAATGAGAAAAACATCACCGTCAACATAGACCAGGATCCCATAAATCAGCTTGTATTGATGCTCCAAACCAGTTACAGCTTTAAGTCCAGTGCTTTAGATTAGCGACCATATACACATCTCAGCATAACCTATCTACCACCAACAGAGCTCTAAGAGCCAGTGAATCACTATTTACAGTTAGAAGTTTTAGCTCAAGTGTATATCAAAATTCTACAACCAACCCCTCACTCATCTTCTGCTGTAGTATATATAGAAGGATGAGGAGGTGAGATCTGATAAAAGATCTCAATTAAATTTAATACAGAGTTAATGGTTTCTGGGCCTTTGAGGGGCTCAATGAAGAAACTTTCAAACATATCTTCTGTATTAAATGTTTTTACATAAAGTTTAAGCTCGATTGGAGCTTTTATTGACCTTTGAGGCTCTGTATGGCGTTGAAGTAACTCTGCAGATGTATGGCATTAATTTCCTTGGCAGAATTTTACTCCGTGGCTGCTTTTTTGAGGCAAATATATTATCCTTCAATAACTTTGGCCTCTATTTTGAAAGGTTTGAGGCAACAGGTGGCTTTGTGGTAGCTGAGGAATGAATTTGCCTCAATTGTGGTGGTGGAGGTTTTCTACTTTGATGAAACACTTTAGGTTTTCCTTTAAACTGTGTTTTAAATTGGGGATTAGGCTTTTGATGAACATTCTTAGCCGTAATCCCCACAATGGCTGTCTTCAGTCTTCTGCCCTGATAAATTGGGTCTTTATCACTGATACTCTTTCCCTGTGCTTGATTCATAGTTTTTTGCTGGTATGCAGGGTCGCACAGTGTTAGGTGGCATCAATACTGTATGATTGATTAATGAAAACATGAATTCACAGCCTGCGAAGTAATTTCTCTTGCTGAATCGAAGGCAGGAGGGTCGTCACCCTCTACTTTCGAATTTCTTTGGTTATGGTGGAAAATCACTTAAAACCCTGCAAAATATGAACAAAGTTATGAAATCCATGCATTTATAGGTTGACTGCTTCAAAGGATGAGTGGAGGAAGCGTGGCCGTTGGATGGCATCATCCAATGGTCAGGATTAATCAGGAGAGATCGTAGAATGGGTGGAAGAAGATTGAATCTGAGCCATCGATCATGCAGAGATCGACGATCGGGAGCAGAGGTTGAAATTCAAACAGAGTAAATAGGGCGATGGGATGTGGACCATCGATCTGTAGATCAGATTGATGGTGGAAAATGATTTAACGTCGCACCGAGACCACGTTAAGTGTCGGGCAGCTTCGGCGAGCAAAATCCGTTGGATGGGCGGCTTCAGATCGGACGGCCCAGGGAAGTATCGCTAGGCGTCCCCATCTAAATGATAACACGCGATGGACGGCAGTTTTCCAAACAGTGCCCAGGACGCGTGTCAAGCAGTGTATGTAATCGCTGGCGATCGGGGGAAAACAGCTTTCGCCTGAAAGGCGGTGCAATGGATACCACCGATTTTGGGCAATTGGCTTATGGACGGCAGAGACCCCAAGGAGACAGACTTCGTACCATTCGATCTGTGGATTAGATCAACGGTGTATATTTATTGAGAAAATGCTCCGGTGGAGAATTTTATAAAATAAAATAAAACCCAAAATTTACAAATAACAAAGGTTTTTATGGTTTTGGACGGGATGTATACATGATATAGGATAAGCGCCTGACTGCAGGGCCTTTGGACTTATGGAATACAATGGGCCCAGGACTTTATATAACAAGGGCCAATTGCAATCTTAGTTTCGGGCCCAGATGCTTTAATCTTCTCATTGGAATATTGCGATGTGATCGCGCAATTGCATCAGAACTTTTATAATGGCATAAAGACTTGCTCTCTTGTGTTTGCGATGTGATAAGCTCCGGAAGAAGTTTAGCACTTAGTTCTAGGGTGTGAGTGTATGGAAGAAAAGGGTTAAAAAATTAGCTTGAGGGGGCTTAAGTCCAATACATAGAAAATATGCATTTTAATGGTTTTTCAAGAATTTTGAAAGGGATTTGAGGCTTTCAATAAGGTTAAGAGAGAATCTTAAAACCTTATCAAGGGTTTTTATGAAGTGGAAAGAGGAGAAACTTAAAAATGAGGGGTTTTCATAGGAAATGGAGGGATACGAAAAGAGGTTAGTTTTTGAAGAGGAGGAAGGGGAAAATGGGCTTGTAGCAGTATTTGGCTTTGGAAATGAGCAGGATTTCAAAGTCTTTTGAGATGTAAACAACAGTGGAGGATCTGGAAAAAAGCATGAGGCCCTCAAGAGTCTTCAAGAGCCAACATTTTTTAGTAATGAAAATTGCTCCTTGAAGGCTCAAAACAGATTTAGCCACCTTTTGGTATAATCAACTTTTACAGGTGGCTAATAGGATCAAGAGACCGAGTAGTGACTCCGTCATCCAACCACCCCCAGAAGGTGTCATTCAAAAATTGTTTTACAATCCGAATGCGAGAGCAGCATAACACTACAATATTGTAGAAGATCTGCCTCAAGCGCCTTTGGCGATGTCGGCTTTGGAGGCCCTTCAGTCATGCCCATCACAATGGAAGGCACTACTCAATGCAATTGGATGGATTGATGGCTCAGAGTCTAATCTGATTATTTTTTATCTCAATAATTTCATTCCTCGCCTCCCATGTAGCTTTTCTGATTCAAGTTACCATTATGGGAAAGACTATTCATCAGACTGATGTTCATGAAGGCACTTCAACCTGCATCATGTCCATCACATGCTGGAAAGCCATCAGATCTCCCCCATTGAGTTAGTCCCCAAATACCTTAGAAGCTTTCAATGGTTGAGGTTCTTGGTCATATGATATTCTCAAGGCATTGCCAATTTTTTTGGAGGGAAAAATGGTGAACATGGAATTTGAGGTGGTAGACGCCAACCTGAACTATAATCTCCTTCTTGGACGCAGTTGCACAAACTCTATGGTTTGTGTGGTATCCACCCTCTTTTGTCTCCTCTATTTTCATCATAAAGGGAAGAAAGTGATTGTGGATCAGTTGGATTTCTTCCATTTTAGTCTTCAGGAGGAAAAATTCCATATTTTGTGAAGGTCATTACTGCTTATGAGAGCATTGGGCTAGGTCTTTTCAAAGAATCATCTCTTATGGGATTTTTTCTACTTTCGCCTCCGAATTTTTCCTCTGTCAATATGATTTTTTCTGGTCATGATCCATGGATTGTTCCCAATCCTAACCAAATCAAGAGTTTTAGTGACGCTATGCCTCTTAGCCCAGCTGAGAAAATGTATCAAGATATTCTCACGACTTCCGAGGTTGCATCTGAGACCAATATACATTTGGTTTCTTCCCTAGACACCTATGCACAGTCTCCTTGGTTTAGCTCTTGGGACTCTGATGATCCTTTGAATGAGACTTTCCCCAATGACGAGAGTATCGTGGAGGTCATGTCTCTCAAAGAAACTCCATGGAATGATGGACATCATTGTTCCTCATTTCTCTCAATCCTAGGCGACATCTCCGTCTATCTAGGATCCTATTCTTTTTCGGTACCAGCTGACCCACTTTAGGATATGGATTTGATTGATGAAGGTTGTCCGAGGGCAACATGGGAAATATCGCTCTGACCATTTCGATCGACATCTCTGTTAAACTAGGGATTGTCGAGAATGTTTGTATCAGTGCGTCTTGTTCTCTCGCTGAGATCAATATCTATAAGGAACTTTATTAGGAGTTCCATGATGTATTTGCATGGTCATATGAAGAAATTCCTAGAATTGATCTAAGTATCTTGGTGCATGAAATTCCCACCTATCCGGAGTCGAAGCTTGTTCGCCAATAGCTTCGTCCTGTGCACCTGAGAAAGGTTTCCAATATAAAGGGTGATGTTGAAAACCTTCTTAAAGCTGGTTTTATCTATCCCACACCATTTACATATTGGGTCCGCAATATTGTTCCTATCAATAAGAAGAAAGGGACCATTAGGGTTTGTGTTTATTACAGTGATATAAATCGAGCTTGTCCTAAGGACAATTACCCTTTTGTTTATCGATCATATCATTGATGAATGTGCCGGGAGTGAGATATTTTCCTTTATGGATGGTTTCTCTAGCTACAACCGTATTAAAATCGCTCCCGTTGATCAACACAAAACCTCTTTTACCTATCCATGGGGGAATTTCGCCTATAAGAAGCTCCCTTTCAGCCTAAATAACACCAAAGAAACCTTCCGGCGAGCTATGTCTAATGAATTCCATGACATCAAGCACATAGTTCAGCCATATCTCGACAACCTTCTTGCTGATTTTGTGAAATGTTGAGATCACTCGGAGCACCTTAGAGCTATCTTATTATGATGTTGACACTATAATATCAAGTTGAATCCTCATAAGTGTGTCCTATGTGTCGAATGAGGCCAGATCCTAGGCTTCATGGTGTCCAAAGAAGGCATCTGCACTGATCCTCAAAAATTCGAGGCAATCGTCAACTTTACTCCTCCTTCTTCTGTTCATCAACTGCAGAGTTTGCAGGGGAAAGCTAATTTCCTCCACCGATTTGTACCGAATTATACTGATCTTGCCAAAGGATTTACATGCTCATTGAAAAAGGGAATATTTTTCTTATGGGATGAAATTTCTCAGTTCTCTTTTGATGCACTAAAACGAGCCCTCATCACGATTTTTTTGCTGCATCCTCCCAATTATCACTGCAACTATTACTTGTATTTGGCTGTCGTCGACAATACTATTAGCATGGTGCTAGTTCAGGATGATGATGATGGTTAGGAACTTGCGTTCGCTATTGTTCATGATGTTCAACGTTTTCGTCACTACATTCACTTGCACAAAACCCTAGTGATTTTTTATTGCAACCCCATGAATTACATTCTCACACATCAGTGACTTGGGGGAAAATAATTCAAATGGATCGTTATCCTTCAAGAGTTGGACTTAGAGTTAATTGTTTGCTAAGTCGAATAAATCATTGGTATTTTCCGAGTTGATCTATGATCTTCCTACCACGGATGATCCCACTCTTATTGATGAGTCCATCCTCGATGAGAATCTCTTTCTTATTATTACTCATGATCCATGGTATGGAGACATCATCATATGTATCTAGACCCAGACTTATCAATGAGAGATATTGCACTCTGAGTAAAGACGAATTCACTACCAGTCCTAACCATCTCACATCCTTGGGGACACCCTCTATCAAAATCGTGTTGACTCTGACCTCCACCATTTTCTGACCCTCGAGGAAGCTCAGAAACCTTTTAATGACTACCACTCTGGGGCTTGTGGTGGTCACATGTATGGTTACGCTACCGCTCAAAATATCCTTCGTGCAGGTTATTTCTGGCCATATTTTTTTAAAGACTACATCATTGCAGTTCGAAAATTCCATGATTTCCAAATTTACTCTTGAAAAGAGCATGCCCCACCCTCACCCTTGCATCCAGTTGTGACCATCGGTCCTTTTGTAAAATGGGGCATTGATTTTATGACCTATAATCCTCGCTTGACTAGGTGGCATGGCTATATCATTATTATCATTTACTATTTCACTAAATGGGTCGAGGCGATGCCTACATATGATAATGAAGGTCTCACTACGACACAATTCTTATTCAATTATGTCATAGCTCAGTTTGGTGTCTCGAAATCGATTGTAAATGATCATGACACTCATTTTCGTAATCATATAGTAACATAGCTCTCTTCGCAGTTGGGCTTACGTAATGATAACTCCATGCCTTACTATCCACAGGCCAATGGCCAGGTTGAAGCTATTAACAAAGTCTTGTTGGCCATGCTTCACTGCACCATTTGGAAGCATAAGAGAGACTTTCACCTCATGCTTTTATCTAATTTGTGGGCATACCAAACCTCCACTAAGACTGCCACTAGATTCACATAATTCCAATTGGTGTATGATCTAGAGGCCACACTCTCGATCGAGTGTGAGATTTCTTCCCTGAAGCTGGCTATTGAAATCATTCCTGGTACTTATCCAGAATAGGAATTTATATTGTACCTTAAGCATCTCGACGAGACTAGAACGTTTATTGCTTTAGTTCTTGAAGCACATAAATGACGAGTTAAGGTGCAATATGAAAAATCTATCACAACTCATGTTTTCTATGAAGGTGACTTGGTCCTGCTTTATGACCAAGCCCATGATAAGTTGGGAGTTGGAAAGCTTGAGCCAATGTGGCATGGGCCCTATATCATTCAACGTGTTTTGGAACATGGAGCCTATGAGCTAGCTGATTTTGAAGGCAATCCTTTGGCTGAGTCCCGAAATGGGCTCTATATGAAGAAATATTATGCTTAATCTTAAGTGTGATAAATTTGTACATTAGTGTGCTATTAATTAGTGTGATTTGAGTTGATTTTTGGTGTGAGTGTTTTCCTTGCATACATTTTTTCTCTGCTTACCTTTTCTTCCACTTGGTTTACAAATTTCTTCAGATCACTACGTTGGTTTTGCTGACGGTGCTTGTCGTAGCACATGGAACCTGTCTTCCGCAGCATGGGCACTCTTTTCTCATGATGGTGAATTGATTAATTTACAAAGAATTTGTTTGGGTCGAACAACTAACAAAATTTCCAAGTATAGTGTGTGATCGAGCTATTATCCAATATCATTGATCTTGGGATAAGAGATTTGGTTGTTAAGTTTGACTCACAATTCATTTTCCTACAATGGAATGGGCGCTATTCTGTGCGCAATCCTCAAATTTTTCATATGTGTTTATGTGTTAGATTATTGGAAAGGCATTTTGATTTATCACATATAAACACATTCCACGGCATTTAAATACATTAACAGATTCATTAGCAAACCATGTATTAGATATACATTTGCACAATATGTAAATCAAGACATCATTATGATACACAAGTAGTCGTAGAAATATGTGTTCTATTACAAAAATGGCTCTTTGAGCTTACATCAGTACAAAATGTATAAATAGGTATGCTATATTCCCACATGGTGATCATGGTAGCAAGTGATTACTCAAATTTATTTCTAGAGTAATCGATGTAGTCTGCCTAGAAAACTGACAGTGTGTCTCTAAAAGCACAGTGGGATCTCATCAAATATGGGATACTCTGTAATGCCTTACGTAAGGCCAACGAGGCTCCGCTCCAGCTCAGCTAATGTGTTTGCTCCCTCCTCATAAGGAGAATGATCCAAGTGGATATTTGTGGTCACCAGCCTATTCCACTTGGGTCCGCACCACTGTCTCTTTCAGTTTTTTCAGTTTTGGTACAACTTACTATTTTTAGCAGTTTTTCGGGTCCTGAACTTTCGGAGCTGTTTTGAGGCCCTAAACGAAGTTTTTTAGGAAAGTGGAGAGAAACATGGGTCTTGTATTCCTTGGATAGATATTTCTAACGAGGTATGGTACGCATCAAACGGAGATCGTATGCCAAAGTTACGCCCCTGGGAAGTTGAAACACCAATTTACCCAAACAGGGCCCATAGTTTTGGCGCTTCATTTCCTAGGGTTAGGGTTTTGGCTATTTATGATTTCCCATTGTTTCTAAATAATAAATAGGCCCTCAAGCCTCATTGTAACTTAGTTCAGAGGCCTGTAGCCACCACATCTCTTCTCAGAGATAGCGACCAATGCCCTAGCTAGTTTCATTTCCTTTCTATCTATAAGCAAATTTCAGTTCTTTGATATTAATGAAATGAAGTGTTATTTCCGCTGCGTCTTTATATTTATGGTTATATGTTTATTCTTTTGTGTTCCTGCATAAATCCAGATTAGTGGTATCAGAGCAGTCTGCTTTTTCTCGATCTTTCTTTGCATGTCCCCAACGAGGTCGGGGTATAAGGAGTTAGGGCTCGATCTAGTGGAACCTTCGCAAGATCAGCCTCGAAAACCCCAACGGACGCCCATGGGGGATGAAAATAAAGATGAGGGAGTAGGAGATCCTATCAAAATATTGCTCGAGGAAGCCCTCGAAAAACAAAGGAACGTGATGATGGATAACTTTGCCCAGATCCTTCAACGACTGTCCACCGGTGGCACATCTGCACCCAGCAGCCACTCTGGAGGTGCGACTCCTTTTAAGGTACAAGTAAATTTTTACATTCCCATATTTGAGGGTCAAATATATGCAGATGTCGTAGATAGATGGTTGAATCTATTAGAATGATGTTTCTCAGTTCATGACTTTTCCAACAAGGAGAAGATTATTTTTGCACTCCTCAAAGCTACCCCCCATGTCAAGGACTAGAGGGAAACCCACTGTGAGAAAAGGGACAAGACAGAACCATATTTTTTCTCGACCGTACCCACTTGAAATTATTTCTGAGATTCCATCAAGGAAAAATATTATCTCGTGGGGAGCTATGAGGACAAGTACATACAATGGACCACGATGTGACAACAAAGGGATCAAGATGTGCATAAGCTGACGAATCTGTTCCATACCATGTGCACCAAGTTGGATATCAAATATTTAGAGAAACATCTGGTGCTAAAGTATCACATTTTTCTGCACAGATACATTCAGGAGGAAATGGAGTTCCTCAACATCTCCTCGCTTGGTACGTCATACCAGTATGCTGCCAAGATTGAGCATAAATTCAAGCAGAAGAAGCGAGACTTTGGATTTGCAAATCAAAAGCAAGGGAAGGGTGCTCCCAAACCGTAGAGCAAAGGACAGAGCCAAGGCATGGTGACTCAAGACAAATTGTTGAAGCCACAAGCAAAGAACAACACCACAAAGCCAAAGAAGGACATGGAAAAGTGGTGTGAGTTCCATAAGAGCTCCACTCACAACACAAGTGAGTGTCGGGCCAAGCAGTCGCTGGTGCCCGAGATGAGAGCGTCTGAGTTAGATGCATGCTCTAAATATGAATCAAAACTTGACAAGGGTAATGACAAATGGAAACATATTATTGATGCGGAGCCCAATGCCACTGTTGCCACTACGAATATCCAGAAGGAGGAATCGAAAGATCCAGAGGAGGAGGAATGTCTCTTCCTCTCCCAACTATGGGTAAAGGGCTCCCCAGTACGGTTCATTTTTGACAATGGGAGCCAAAATAACCTCATTTCAGCAGATTTCATGAAGCGGTTGGGCTTGTCAACCATAGCTCACCCACATCCATACACCATCAGGTGGCTTCACCAAGGACGAGATCTCAACGTCAGCCAGCAGTGCCACCTTCCCTATAAAATCAAGCCCTTCACGGATGAGGTATTATGTGACGTTGCTCCTATTGATGTTTCTGATGTATTATTAGGACAACCATACTTATGGAAGCATCATGCTACGTATGTGTCTCGGCCTCATGCTGTTATGGTTACTTTGGGAAATAAGTTGTACAGGATACCAGAGGTACAACCTCCTACCGCTATCTCTTTAGTTACTGCGAAACAATGCAGTAAGCTCATTTCCAAAACCAGGAAATTCATTTTCCTGATGATCCGCCCCCAGGGCAAGAAGAAGACTGTAGCCACGACCTCTAGATAGGGATCCTCTGCACGACAACAACAAATGGATAAGGTTGTGGAGGAATACAGGGACATCTTCACCTCACCCATAGGGGTTCCTCTGCACTGTTAGTTCAAGCACCTGATTGATCTGACCCCAGGTGCGCCACTACCCAATGGACCGATCTATAGGTGCTCTGTTCTGGAGAACGATGAAATCAAGAGGCAGATTCAGGAGCTGCTATAGAAAGGTCACATCCGACCAAGTTCATCGCCCTGTGGGAGCCCATCATGTCGGTACAGAAGAAGGATGAGACGTGGAGACTCTGTATTGACTATTGGGTGATGAACAAGATCATTGTCCAGAATAGGTTCCCGATCCCATGGATTGATGACCTTCTGGACCAAATCAAAGGTGCAAAATATTTTAGCAAGATCGATTTGAAGTCTGGGTATCACTAGGTACCAAGAACCCTCTGTTGTGTGGAATACTACCTTCAAAGCCAAGGAAGGCCTTTTCGAATGGCTGGTCATGCCTTTCAGGTTGACGAATGCTCCTGCAACCTTCATGAGGATGATGGATGACATCTTGCGGCCATTCACTAACTCATTTTTAGTGGTGTACTTGAATGACATTCTGATCTTCAGCCAGACTTGGGAAGAGCACCTTCACCACATCTAACAAGTCCTCCAAACACTACGGCAACACAAGTTGTGTGCCAATTTGGAGAAGTGAAATTTTGGCATGACCCAGGTTCAATATTTGGATACATTATTGATGAAAGGGGGGTGCATGTGGATCCAACCAAGATCCAAGTCATTCGGGATTGGACAGCCCCAACCACTATAACAGAGCTTTGCAGATTATTGGGTCTTGGTAATTTCTACCATAGGTTCGTGTTGGGATTCTCTCATATCACTTGGCCCTTGAGTCAAGTCACCAAGGGAGGAGCGAGAGAAAAATTATTTTGGTTCAAAACCTCAACAGAAGGCGTTCACAGAATTGAAAAATCGCCTATGTTCTACACCAGGGCTCATATTACCAGACTTGCAACAGCCATTTGAGATCGAGACAAATGCCTCTGACTATGCTATTGGGGCAGTTCTTAGTCAACAGGGGCATATCACAGACGTGAGATGTTGTCTAACACAGTTCGCAAGTATCCCACTTATGACAAATAAATGTATTCCATTGTGCAAGCTTGTCGACAATGAAAGCACTACATTTTGGGGAAGGAAACAATCATCCAAATAGACCACTGGCCCGTGCAGTTCATACAGACACAAGGGAAGTTGCATAATGATCGCCATCAGAAGTGGTCCACATATCTGCAACAGTTTCATTTGAACATCAAGTACAATAAGGGTAGCACCAATAATGTTGCAGACTGCCTTAACCGACTACCGATCGTGGCGCTCATCTCCATTCTCAACTCTTGTGGGCACGAGACTTCTGATTGGCCACTTATCTACAAGAGTGACCTATAATTCAGCCACACTTACAAGGCACTCTTGGGGGGTACACAAGTTCCAAATTTTCACCTCCAAGATGCACTTTTATGTCACCAGGGACACCTTTGTGTTCCTTCAAGAGAGCGTGCCAAGGTAATATGGGAAGCACACTACAGTTGAGTCGCTGGGTATTTTGGGGTCGAGAAAATAGTAGCTGTACTGCAGAAGTATTTCTATTGGTCGAACCTTCGAAAGAATGTTGAGAAGCACATCAGATCCTGCACTGCCTGTGCCATTGCCAAATCGACCATCAAGAAGCAAGGCCTATATACTCCACTATGTACCCCTAGTCGACCTTGGGAATCCATCTCCATGGATTACATGTCAAGCCTGCCTTCTACTAAGCATGGAAATGACTATGTTTTCGTGGTTGTCGACAACAGATTCTCAAAGATGGCCATTATGGTGGCCTGTAAGAAGAATATCACAACAAAAGCCACTACTAAAATATTCTTTGAACGAGTGTGGGTGCACTTTGGGATCCCACAGTCTATCATATCATATCAGGATAGCAGGTTCCTCAGCACATTTTTTCCCAGCCTCTGGTCAATGCTGGACACCAAGCTCACCAAGTCCACAACTTTCCATCCCCAAATAGATGGCCAGACAGAGGTCGTCAACAGAATGATTGTACACATTCTTCGCATGTACAATTCAAAGCATCCACACACATGGGACAAGATCCTCCCCTATGTACAACATAGTTATAATAAGGCTCTCCACAGTTCAATCGGCCATAGCCCCTTTCAGGTGGGCTTGGGATTCCAGCCACTATGTCCCATTGACGTAGCCATGCTATTTGCGGCTACTCAAGCGGATTCGGCTCATGTCCAGTCTAAAGTTGACAAAGCAAATAGCTTCATCAAGTGCATTCAACACATCCACCGATAGGTTCATGACATATTGGATAGATCCAATGCTAAGTACAAGCAACGCCATGATCAACACTGGGTGCCACACAACTTCCAGGTGGTCGACAAAGTATGGCTACATTTGCAGAAGCAGCACCTCACTGGACCCCACCGCAAGCTTCGCCCGCTCTGATGCGAGCCATACACCATCACCAAGGCTGTAGGGAACAATGCCTTCGAGCTCAGTATTCCACCATTCCTTGGTCTGCACCTAGTATTCAATGTGGACCACCTTCGTCCCTACTGTTAGGGTCCCGTGATTTGGCCGATTGGTGAGCCAAATGACGATGTAACATCAAACCAAGCTTTGGAGCCCAAGGACCTAGCCTTCCTGGACTCAGAGAGGGCTCTCTCTATTAGGTGTAAAGGATATCGGTGTGTTCGCTTATGGTGTTCTGATATTAGGCTAGTTATGAAGTGAGTTTTTTGATTTTTGGTTTTTAAGTTTGTGAGGGATAAAACTGATCAAAGATGTAAAAATGGATAACAAGAAGTCAGATCAATTGGGCTATGGGGTCAAACAGGTCAAGGAAGCTATGAGGTGATGATATAAGGTTGCTGTAGGGCCGATTTGATTCACGGTAGAAGGGATCTTTGGGCAAAATGGGTTAAATGGACAACAAGTTGGTGAAAGACAAAGGGATTTCAAGTGTAACTAGTTGATAGCAGACATAAACATTTTATAGCAAGCCATTAATCATGTTAAATGTAACTATGAGATAATTAATACATAGAAATCAAACATTCCAGCCATACATAGAGGTATAAGACCCTCTAACTTCTGGAAATGGCTATCAGACTTTGGGGAAAACACATGAGACAAACTAACAACTCATAAACTACGTCGGAACACTTAAACATAGTCTCTAAGTCATTGGGCACTTTGACAAACAAGATTTCATAGTTTTAGGCAAAGGGCTAGATCGGGACTAGGCCTCTTTGGTTCAACAAGATGATCAACAAATCAGTCAAAGAGAAAGTTTTATGGACAGAACTATGGACAACTTATAGGTAGGCAGGGCACACCATACATCCTACTTAACATGCATAGAACTTGCAAATAAAACTAGCAAACATTATCCTTAGGTTACTAAAGAGCAGTTAAGAATTCTTTAGCATAACAAAGGAAGAAGAAAACATCAAGCTATGAAGATTCAGGAATTTTGAGGTGCCTCCATGGGCATATCTCAAAACTAATCTCTACTGATCTATAGCAGCAAGAAGCATGGATTATGAATGAAAACTAGAGGACAAAAAACATAGTAAGAAAAACTATACCATTCTACCATGTCATGGAATCCATCACCAAACCTTCATCACTCCTCAAAAGCATCCAAGAGGCAGTCCAAAAATCATAACACAAGTGTATTCATCAAAGCTCATATGACCAATGTATTAATTCTTCTCTCAAGTTCAGCCTCTTATTTACAATGAAACCCATGGAATAAATAGGCTTGAGGGAGGAAAACCTCATGGAGCAACTAGCTATCCCATTGGTCAAGTCAAAATATCTAAACTTGTCCTTGAGGCTTTGCAAATCCCAAGGCACAAAATATCCCATAAAATATCTAAAAAACTGCTAAAAACGGAAATTATATTGACTTTACATCATTTCCCAATGATAAAAATAGCTTAACGCACATTTGGGAAAAGCAGATTTTTGAAGTTCAAAAATTACAAAAATACTTCATATTTATGCCTGAAAAAGGTCCCCTGACTTGCTGGATGCAATAGGCACCTTCCCGATGTCAAAATGAGGCTCATGAGGGCTTGCTGGAAAGCTCTCTATGTATACTTTCTGGTGCAACTGAAACCATCCCAATCCAAGGCCTGGAAGTCATCCAAAACTGTACCTGTGTGAAAAAACCCAGAAAATAGCAGACTGCTGATATGGCGGGCAGAATGTGCAAAAAGAGGGTATTTTTCGCCAATTTGAGGGGGCGAATGATCTCCAAATGCCCTGAAAATCACTGGAGACCTGCTCATGGAATTATGGCATCCATCGGTATCATCCTCCTCCCTTGAAAACTCATCAAACTGAAATGGCGAAATTATGAGTTTTCGGCCAAAAACCCAAAAAATGCCAAAAAACAAAAAGTTGTCGAAAAAGGCCCAAAATTGGCATGCATGACCCTCAAGGGTCCATAGAAACATGCTTCGAAGCTGAGGCTAAAATATCAAGGGCTGATATGCTTTTCCCTTCCTTCCGTGCTAGGCGCTTCCCCTTCAACTTCTTCAATTTCTCTTGTGCTACCTTTAATTTTCGCCTGGCAAACTGATTTAGCTTCTGAAAGTGAAGAGTCCTCTTTCTTTGTAGCTCAAGATCCTTGTTCGCCCTCTCAAGCTTCATTTCCAAATGCTAGTTAGCTCTCTCAAGCCATGCTTCTTTGTTTTCCTCAATTTCCTGCTCAAGGAGGGCAGTGAGAGGAAAGGCTTGGAAATGGGCTTGTTCTTCTGCTCTCTGCTTTTCCAAGGCTCTTCTAAGCCCGATGGTCCTAGGCCTCTTCCGCCTAGGCTGGTCTTCCTCCTCTTCATCATCAAACTCACCAATGAGCTCTTAAATTCTTGCTTGCGCCTTTTCTGCCTCTTTCTTATACTTAATTGCCCTTGCCTCATGAATAGCTGCATGAAACTTCATCTGTTTGTTTTCAACCTCCAAGAAGTGGTTGAAATTCCTCGCCCTTTGAAGATCTTCCTGTAATACCTCAATTTGCACCTCTTTGTGAATGAGGAGGTTTTCAAGGAGGCGGGCCTCATTGTCACTATCATCGATTTGGATAGGGATAATAGCTAATTCACCTGCATGCTTTGTACTTTCTCCAATTTTACTTTTTCCTTTGAAAGCTAATCTGGCGCTTTTCCTCCTTGGCATGCTAGAAGGTGTCTTTTTGGGCAATTTCCTCTTGCTAGGAACAACCTTGGTCACTGTTTGGGTGGCAGCCTTAGCTTGATGTTCTTTATCTTGCACTTGCTACTGTTCCTCATCATCTAACTGCTGTTCATCAATGTGTACCTGTTGTTGTTCATCTTGGACCTGCTGTCCTTCACTTTCTATTTGCTGCTGTCCCTCAATCTCTAACTGCTGATGTCCTTCAATATCTGCCTGCTGCCCTTCATCACCTATCTGCTGCTGGTGTTCACTGCCCTCTCCTTCTTGCTGATGACTTGGCTGCCCAGTAGTCATTCTGAGTCTTCTAGGTGTAGGCCTACTAGACAAAGGCACTGGGCGATGGACAGGCTGAGTAGGAGACACATGAACAGGAGGGACAGTGGCAAAATCTGAATGGTTGATGAATAGATCCCATGAAACCTCTTTCTTCTCTAGCTAGTGCATGAAGATAATCTTGATCAAGGAATGATGAAAGAGAGAAGGGATTTGCTAAGGTGGAGCCTTCTTTTGGACAGTAGATGCCATTTTCTCTATGCTCTTGGACAAAAAGTAAGGAAGGTTTAGTTGCCTGCTTCTGGTAAAATGCATCAGTAAGCAGACATGGTAGGCATAAATTCGATTAAACCTTCCTTCACAAGTGAAATATTTCATTATGGCTTTCATAAGCGGAGTATAACTGTCAAGGAGATATGAAAAAGGGAAGATAGCAGTGATACCCTCTCTATGTTCAGGCTTGATGAAAGGTTTGTAATCCTCTAAATCAAGATGAGCTTGTTTAAACCACTTTTCGCCATGATACGGGATCTTGGTAGCCTTGGACACATACCTTGGAGAAATTTTGAAATCAAGATCCGCCACTTGGAAGTGTTTTTGTTTGAATCTTAGGGCGCACAAGTGTGTTAATGGCGAAAAACTCTTGACTTCTTCTATCTTCTGGCAAAAATCAAGGCAGCCTACTTCATGGAAATTGAAAAGCACAGATGGATGAGCATTGATCTCTTCTGTAGAGATAGGCTCATATCTCTTATGTGGACCGCTCCTGTGGTCTTGCCTTGGAGGCATTCTGACTTGAACAAGCTTTGGAAGAGGCAAACTACCTTCACTGTATGTAAAATGCTCTTTTGGATTGAAACTGTGGCAATATGCTGTTTGGACAGATAGACAATGTGGTTAGGATAGATTGCAACAATGTTTCTTTGAATAAACAACCTCTGCTCTCCTTAAAACCAGCCCTTCACCTCTGGATGCACCTCAGCCAGGCAGGTATCTCAATGGGTTCTTATAGCAAAGATGAGGCAAACTGCTGTGTAGATTTCCTGTGCACAGTATTGAAAAATCACTTTTCCTTGTGGATTTGTTAGAGGCCAATCAACACTTGTATTTGTGTCTCCAAGACAAAACTCACATATTAAAACCCTGTTCTTCAGAAAGTGGCCCTACTCACCCTTAGAATATCTCTGTCAACAGATTTCTATAGAAGAGACCATACAATGAAAGAAAAAAGGAGACTTAGGTTAAGTGGAATGTCAGTGCACAGTGTTTAGGAAAAACACCCTTTACTTGCGAATTTAAGAGATCAACCACCACATTTGTACCTCTGTCTCCAATGTTAAATTCCCATAAAAAAAACCTGCCCTTCAGAAAGTGTCCTGTTCATCTTTGGAAAAACTCTGTCAACAAATTCTCAGTATGAAATAATATAGTGAGGAAGAGGGGCAGATTGCTAGAAGGAGTTTGCTGTGAGAAGTGTTTTGATTATCCTGTTCTTGTGAGTTTTAAAATGCCACTCAATACCTCTTACTCCTTTCCATGGTAACTTTTGCAATCATTAAAAACTTTTCCCTGTATAAGTGTGCCAACAGTCCACTAATCTTGCCTCTCTTGCAAACCACCATACATATGTTTAGACTGTCAATACATAGGACTGGAGCAAAAATGACAAAGTTTTTTAGAAGACTACACAGTTTTTGGCAAAAACTATGTGAGTTCTCTTTTTTCAAAACAAATATGTCAAAATCCCTTTTACTGGTTGCATTTCACTGTTTTAATAATGTGGAACTGCTTTGAGGACAGTGTGGAAAGTTTCTCTTCAGACCTAAACCCTGTCTCTCTACAACAAAATCTCCTTTTAATCAAAACACAGTTCTTTACAGGAAAACCTCTACCTTTCGATTGTTTTGAAGATGAAACAAATTTCTCTTAATCTCAAAACCAAGTATCTCTGTAGGTGTTTTTTGAATGACACAGTCTGCCTTTTATTACATCTTTACACCTCAAAAACTACACAGCAAATAGCACTATTTTTCTGGCATAGTGACAGTTTTTTTAGAGTTCTGTATGCTACGTAATGAGGAGGTTTGTAAAAGTCTGATACACTGTTTCTTGGTAGTCACTCTTAGCAGTGTATTTCTCATGTACACATATCTTTCAATCCAAGGGTACTTTCAAAGCAAAATCCTTTGACAAATATGGTGATAACAGAAATGAAAACAAACTATCCTTCTGATCTGATCTTGATCTTACTAGGGAGCTCCTTTAACATATAGGTCGATAAGCAAATTAGGTCAAACTGAGCAGTTTTGCTCTAACCTTTTACACCACTGTTTGATTTAAAATTTTCATGTCACTTAGAAATTTCTTGAAGCCAAGGGGGGGAATGTGTGAGAATACCTTTAAATTGGATGAACAATCCTTGTGCAGGGCTGGAGTAGCACCGGAGCCTCTTAAACCTGCGCGGCACTCTTTTGAAGATAGAACGTCGCGCAAGAAAATGCCTGTCGGGTCGGCCTGTCGGGTGGTCGGGCGGCCTGTACAGGCGCGTCGCGCCACTGTACAGGCGCGTCGCGCTAACACAGGAGGCCTTTGTAAATTCGCCCCCAGGTGCGTCGCGCAGAGTGACAGGCACGTCGCTCGGCTTTTCAAAGTGCCACACTCTGCAAACCGACCAGAAAACTGTTGCTTTGGTGCTAGGGAGGCACGGAGCTCTATTTTAAATTTTGAAAATGAACCTCTTACTCTCCTATTTCACTCTTATGATATTTCAAACATTTTCAACGGTTACTTCATCTTTTGAATGTAAAGTGAAGATCATGTTTGGCTTTTGCAAGGCGTTTTTTGTTTTGAAAAACCCTTTGATTCTTTTAATAATTTCGGTGTATTCCATATTTGCGTTGGAGATTTGCCACACCTTTGAACGTGTCCATCACGTACCTGCTTCTTTATAACAACAACAATGGCTTAAAAACCAGAACTTTGTCTCAATTTTTCACAGGTGTTAGAAGGAGGACTTCCAGCTTTGTCTCTTGTGTGACACCTTGACATTGAACTTCAAATTTTTTGAAAAATAACTCCAAAGCTTCCACATCATTTCTGCCACTGTGTTTTAATAATACAGGTAATATTTATGATGCATAACAACCCCTTTTAAAACTGTCAATGAAATACCTGAATACTACTTTGTTCTTTGAAGGACAGGGTTAGTTTTGTCAACTTGTTATGACAGTTCTTGGTCTTCGATAGTTTCTTCAACCTTCATCTACAGTAGGTGTTCAAATTCGCTGACCCTATTCGGACTTGATCATGACCTCCTGATTTGATAAGGGCGCCTCTCTCTCAAATACTTCCCTGCCTGTAGGTGTAGTATACAATACCTCTGTTCTTTTGAATAATAAAAGGTTGTGCTTCTTTTTAAACTATCCAAACAATGATCATATGCTGAATGACTTTTTGAACATAATGAACAATAGCTCACAAGGGGATACCTTCTTGGTGATGGAATTCAAAAAGCCCTGTCTGCTGGTTCTCTTTCCATGTATTTCAAAGTTTTCAAAACTAGATAATGACCTTTGATAAAATGTATTGACTGTTCCCCTGCTTTGCAGAAATGCCTCCTCTTTTTAAGCTCGGTTTTGACATAATATTGTAGATGTCCTTGGATTGGATTTGCAATAGTGAAGTGCTTCATGGGTTTTGAGTGCTGCCCAGAGCTAATAAAACTCATTTCCAGAGACTCTGTCTTAATCTGCTGATGGCTATATGATGTGCAGGCTTTGGCAAAAGCTCTTTCTGTACATGGTGTCAATTCCTGCTTCCAGGTGATAAACAAGTTCCTTTTTGGATTGTAAGTGCTATATTCTAGCTTGCATCCCTTCATACCATATTTTCTCTGGTGTAAATACCTTTAGCTTTCTTCCTTTGTCTCTTTCCACTGTCTCTTATATCAATCAGTCTTTAATAAAATCCAAGGCTTTGGCCATCTGCTCATACCTGGAGAAGGCTCTTCATCAGGTAAGGTATCCGAAGGTTTTTTGAAAAATCTGTTTGACACAGCTTTTCTCTGGATGTGATGGTAAGTAAAATACTTAAAAAACATCAATACTAGCATATCTTCTTGCAAGCATCACTGTGTTTTAGCAAAAAACCTAGCCAAAGTGACACTGTCTCCCTGCACTGCTCTAAGGGTGACTGAAATATCATCATTTGCTTTGGTCATCTACTGACAAATTACTTGAAAGATAGTCTCTGTGACTATGGAGGTCAGTGTCCTTTCTAAAACAAAGAGCTTTATGTTGTGTAACCAGCTCCAAAAATAGAAGAAAAGAGATATGAACGCCTTAGAAATAAGCCACTTCGAGGGGGCAACCTCCAATACATTACATAAATGAACAATTCTTGGATGATACAATTTACAAAACCTCCTTTCTATATATAGGATTCCATGGGGCCATAATGTAATCCTAGTTTCCCACAATGTAATCCTAGCCGACCTAACAATAATAATTTAAGGGCACAATAATAACAAAATGGGGTTACAAGGGTTCAATAATAACAATAAGGGGGTTAAACTAACCATAATAAAGGACTATACTAGTGATATAGGGACCTAACATGCCCCTCTCCTTCAAAAAAGTGTTGTCCTCAACACTTGAGTAGCTCCGGGTGCTTCTGTATAAAATTCTCATCCTCCCATGTAGAATCTTCAGTGTGTAAGTTCTTCCACTTGATGAGATACTCTGAAATTGATCGATTCTGTAGTTGTCGAGTTCTTTTTTCCATGACTGCTTCAGGTTCCAATATGATTTTCCCTTCCCCATCAAGTTCTGGCAATACTGTTTGAACTGGAAGATTTTCACCTATAAACTTCTTTAAGCATGAAACATGGAAAACTGGATGTACTCGCGAAGAAGCAGGAAGCTCCAATTTGTATGCCATAGTACCAATCTTTTGCAACACCTTGTAAGGACCATAGTACTCTGGCGATAATTTATTATCCTTCTTTGCTTGCTTGAGGGACATTTGTTTGTATGGTTGTAGCCGTAAAAATACCCAATCTCCTACATCAAAACTTCTCTCGCTACGATGTTGATCCGCCTGTTGTTTCATTCGATTTTGTGCCAAATTCAGGTTATCCTTTAAGAGTTGGAGAACTTCTTGCTGATGCTCGATGTGATCTTCCACCGCTTGAACCTTCGAATTTTCCCTTAAAGATGATGTGATGGATGGTGGATGATATCCATAAAGTGCCATAAATGGGGTCATTTTTGCTGCAGTAAGGAAGGAAGTGTTATACCACCATTCAGCAAGAGGTAACCACTTGACCCATTGTGTTTGTTTATTAGATACAAAACAACGAAGATATCCTTCCAAACATTTATTTAGTATCTCAGTTTGACCATCAGATTGAGGATGATAAGATGAGCTATGAGCTAATTGAGTACCCAAACAAGAAAATAACTCCGTCCAAAAATTTCCAGTAAAAATGGGATCTCCGTCGCTCACAATAACCCTTGGGCTTCCATGTAGCTTTTGAATTCTATCCATAAATGTAGTAGCAACTGTACTTGCTTTAAATGGATGAGATAATGCACAAAAGTGTTCATACTTGGTAAGTCTATCAACTACCACCATGATGACACTCTTTCCTTCGGACTTAGGTAAACCTGTGATAAAATCCATTGAAATCTCCTCCCAACGTTGACTTGGAATGGATAAAGGTTTAAGACGTTCAAAGGCCTTAGTTGCTTCAGGAGTCCATGAAAATGCATATTTCTTCAATAATGTTATTAGAGGCGCTGCTATTCTCCCATAATTCTTAACAAACTTGCGATAATACCCTGTTAACCCGAGAAATCCTCGTAACTGCTTTATGGTTGTGGGAACTTTCCATTCCTTAATGGCTTTAATTTTGTTAGGGTCCACTTTAACACCCTCGTGAGATACAATATGACCCAGATATTCCACCTCTTGTACTCCAAAGAAACATTTGGACTTTTTTTCATATAATTGTTTCTCCTGTAATAGTTTGAGCACCCTGTCAACATGTTCAACATGATCCTTCCAAGACCCGCTGTAGATTAGTATATCATCAAAAAATACTAGCACAAATTTTCTAAGGAAGGGTTTGAAAATGGAATTCATCAACCCTTGAAATGTAGAAGGTGCATTGGTAAGGCCAAAAAGGCATGACCAAAAATTCATAATGACCCTCATGAGTTCAAATGTTGTTTTTGGAATATCTTCAGTCTTCATTCTAATTTGATGATATCCTGAACGAAGATCCAACTTGGTAAAATAAATTGCTCCATGTAATTCATCCAATAATTCATCAATCAAAGGAATGGGAAATTTGTCTTTAATGGTGAGCTTATTGAGCTCCCTATAATCTGGACACATTCGCCATGATCCATCCTTCTTGTGTACCAATAATACAGGAGCAGAGAAAGAACTTTGACTAGGTTGAATTATACCCGCCTCTAACATTTCTCCAATCATACGTTCAATTTCGCTCTTTTGGAAGTAAGGATATCTATAAGGCCTGATGTTTGGAGGAACACTTCCTGGAATCAAATGAATAGCATGATCATGATCACGAATAGGTGGGAGTCCTTTGGGAGTTTCAAACACCTTGGAATGATTGTCCAAGACTTGTTGGAGATCTGCAGAAATAGATGATTTTGATGTTGGAAGTTCTAGTGAGCATAATTGTGCAATTACACCTTGCTGTTCTTTCTTTAGAAGCTTTGTCATGACATTAGAGCTTATTATCCTTCCTGGCTTCCCCGCAATACCCCGTAATTCGACTTCCTTTCCTTCTCAAAAAAATTTCAAGAAAAGTTCTTGAAAATTAAAAGCTACCGTCCCCAAAGATTGTAACCATTGTACTCCTAGTACAACATCAGCACCTCCCATAGGAATGGAAAGCATTGGACCAGTCAATACATATTCCCCCATGGTTAGCTTGATATTATGGCATTTTCCAGAGCAATTTATAGTTCCTCCATTTGCAACCATCACTTGACATTCTGGTGTTGGGTATAGGAAACAATTTAATTCCTTGGCTACCTTACAATGAATAAAATTATGGGTGCTACCCGAATCAATCAACACTATTACCTTTTTCTTCTTGATATGTCCTTCTATCTTAAGAGTTTGAGGAGTGGTAATTCCTACCAGTGCATTACACGATATGGTCGGATTCATTTCTTCCTCTTCTAGGGCTGGTTCCTGGTGTATATCCTCTTCTTGCTCATTTTCTTCTTCCTCTTCACAATCTATGTAAAATAATTTCTTCTCAGCACACTTATGACCTTTAGTGTATTTGCTATCACAACCGTAGCAAAGCCCTTTTGCTCTTTTTTCTTCCAATTGTTGTGGTGTCAACCTTGTAGGTTGTGGAAATCTAGGCATAGCAACACTTCCTTCTTTATAGAATTGAGTGGTAGGTTTCCTTGTCGCCATAATTTTACATTCAACTTTTCTTGCCAACCTAAATGCCTTCTCCAATGAATCAGGTTCCAAAACGCGAACTTCATGTTGGATGTTATCCTTTAAAGTGCCTAGGAAGAGATCAATCCTGTGTTCCTCTGTAAGATCAGTTACCCTTATATTCAATTTTTGGAAGTCCTCAATGTGCCGCCCCACTAAACCCTTTTGTTTGAGATTTATCAATTGGGTAAAGAAGGTGTTGCTCTTTGTATCCTCATAATGTGCTATCATTTCCTCCGTAAAAATTGACCAAGTGACAATTTTTTTACGGGAGCAAAGCCATTGATACCACACAAATGTATTTTGTTCTAAATGTAAAGTTGCAATGCGTACCTTTTGTGTGTTTTGCACGTTATGGAGATCAAAATATTGCTCCATCTGTAGTATCCATGTTACAGGATCCTTTCCATCAAACTTCCTCATATCCATTTTTGGAATATGGTGGTTCTTCCCGCCAACATTCGAGTTTATGAAATCACAATTAACATTTATTTTCTTCTCATCAGGAGGTTCTTCTCCTATATTTCCGCCATTAGGAATCATTTCTGGTTTTAAGCTTGTCATCAAGCCTTCCATGTATGCTTTTAGATCACTCTTCATGTTTTCCATGTTGTCTTTCATGTCATCCATCTTAGCTTCCACACCTTTCTTCAAACTGTCCATCTTCACTTCCATGCTTTTCTTCAAAACTTCCATTTCATTTTTTGTTGCTCTTTGCGAGAGTGAAAACTGTTGCATTTGCTCTTGTAATTTTGATAGATCATGTTGCAATTCTTCATCTTCATGAGTCATAGTAGAGCCTTCTGAAGGCTTAATGGGTGTTGAATTATTTTTAGGGGCCATTTTAGAATCCAATATTGATATCTATTCTACAAGGTTCCCTTGGAATCAATTCAACTTGATTCTTCAAACAAGACTTATGCAATTCGGAAAAAAAATACACACCTTTTACTAGCTTTTAGGAGATCGATATTGAAATTGAAGTATCTCTGTAATTGAAAATATTCGATATCTGAAATTCAGCCCTGTAGTAGCCCTCTGAAGCTTCTTTCAAATGCCACAGGTCTGACCTAATTTTGATTCTCCAAGACAAATTTGTGTCCAATCTCCCACAATGACCTAATTCTGGACTGGTTCAGTAGAGCGAACTTGTACGACTTGCCACGTGTCACTGTTTTGTCTTTTGTCTCTGAAATTGATAGCGAAGAAACTACAGGCTGTGTACTTGCGACCACTTTTGATAGCACTCCAATCCAATCTTCAGAGAGAGAGTTATTGAACTTTTCCCACGATCACCTCTTTGAGATGAAATTCAGGAGCCTGAAAACGCACTACCTTCCACAGATCATATCTCCAAAAATATTGTGAACCAAGCTCTGAAATTTTTTGATGAATTTCCTCAGGATTTCAGCTTCGCACCATATGAATTTCAGATTCTGAAACTTCCTAGAAAAAAAATTATAGCGCAAATTCCACGATGACCTGTTTAGGAGCCTGAAACAATACCTGACTTCCACAGATCATATCTCCGAAATTATTGCGAACCAAACTCTGAAATTTTTATACAAGCTTCCTCAGGATTTTTTCTTCGTACCCTAAAAATTTCAGCTTCTGAAACTTCGTAGAAAAAAAGTTATAGCGAAAATTCCACGATGACCTGTTTGGAGCAGCGAAACCCTAGAATCCAAAGCTCCGATACCAAATGTTGTGTAACCAGCTCCAAAAAGAGAAGAAAAGAGATATCAACGCCTTAGAAATGAGCCTCTTCGAGGGGGCAACCTCCAATACATTACATAAATGAACAATTCTTGGATGATACAATTCACAAAAACTCCTTTCTATATATAGGAGTCCATGGGGCCATAATGTAATCCTAGTGGGCCACAATGTAATCCTAGCCGACCTAACAATAATAATTTAAGGGCACAATAATAACAAAATGGGGGTTACAAGGGTACAATAATAACAATAAGGGGTTTACACTAACAATAATAAGGGGCTATACTAGTGATATAGGGACCTAACACTTTCTTGTCGCTCTCGTAGTGGCATGTTTTGTCGCAATTTCAATTTGATCTTGTGGAAAGCAGGCTGCTGAATATTGAAATGTTTATTGATGACATGCTTTTCTAAAGTTCAACATTTCACATGATTTGAAAGCTTCAGATGACCTCCTTTATCAGACCAGACTCCTTTTCCTTTGAGCTAGCATATTTCAAACTCCATTTCTGTTATGATCATCAGTCACATTCATAAAACCTGGGATATTGTTTCACTGTTCAGTAAAAAGCAAACCTGGACTTCTGCAATCTTCAAAGTCAATACTGGCCAGCGCCCTCTGCTTGTGGATGAAGGAGGCGCCCTAACCCTCTGCTTGTAAATGAAGGAGGTTCTGGGCCATGACAATTTTCCAGTCTGCTGTGACAGTGGTGTCTTTCTGTGACTTTCATGCTGAAAGAACTATAAGGTCTGGATGAGTAGCTTTCTGTTTTGTAGACATAAATCGGGCTCAAGTTACATTTAGAAGCAGCTGTTCTTCTAACTGTAGATTCAAGCATTTCCTCCTGAGATGGAGTTATATTTCCTATTCTTTGCAGAATCCATAAAACACTGTGAAACACCTAATAGTCAGCTTGAGATTGGGGTTTATGCAGTGCTGAGACCTAGGGATATAAGTGGCGCGACTTAGAGTTGTTTGTCAATTTCATTTGCAGAATGGGAGGTCAGTTATGGTTGGTCTGTAACAGATGGAGGCTTTTTGGCTTTTTGATGATCGCCAAGGGTAAAATGTCTTAAAGCGCCACTTCCTAACATAGGGGAGACTTTTGAAACAGATTTGTATTTTCCTTTTAAAGCTGATGGGCAGACCAGGGGGCTGAAGCCAGGTAGGAAAGGGATAATGATGTTTTGATTTTGACATGGGTGTACTGAAAAGTAGAAAGGCGAAAAAAGTTTTAGGAGGGTTTTCTAGATGACATATTGACATAAGGAAATTGGTTTCTAGAAAACTCAGCTGTAGATATAGTCATCACTAACATGTAAAAAATACTGATGGCTAAATGTTGGCTCCATTTGGGGAGGGCAAACACTGCCGGGGAGGTGTCCATAATTTAGATTTTTGGCTTATGAAGACCGGTGCCTATCCATTGGCGCAAAATTTAATTCTGATGTTATTTCTCTGGGAAAATTGATGAAAGATGATTAACATCAACATACTTCTACCTACCCCACTATCTTTCCTAACATTTTTTCCTTCTCTTTGGCGCATTTGAACTAGCAGCCTTTTGTCAATGCATATTTTTTCTTTTTGCAAAATGAACCTATCTAGTTCTACTCTTATATCTGCCGGGAGTTCAGATTAAGCTGATGAACTCCTTCATTTCTCTACCAAAACTAGATCGACTGTCAAGATTAAGCAGTTTCACAGGATTTCATTCTCTAATCTACAACATGAAATTCAAAAATGATCAAATCAGGATTAAGCAGTCTGATTTGTCATGCATTTGCGGCATAAAAGACAAGCTGCACACAAATGTTATTCTGCAATAAAAGGAAACTAGACAAGCGGGCTAAGATGTACAATGTGTTTTTCATCCCCGCTTCTCCCTTTGGTTCTCGTTTTTAGGCATGTGGAACCGTAATCTCTCCCTAATCTAATCTCTGTGATAAGTCGAATTTACACAATGTTGACTATCTCTGCACCTACTAACTTATCAGCAAATAAATTTAAACATGCTCAACATAGGATTAGGCTATGAAGCAAACAATGCATTGAAGTACTAGTAGCGGCATTTAGACTTGCTCTCTTCTCGAAAGATCTTGGTAAAATGAACCTATCTATTTCTACTATTATATCCGCCGGGAGTTCGATGAAACGATGAACTCCTTCATTTCTCTACCTAAAACTAGATCGACTGTCAAGATTAAGCAGTTTGACAGGATTTCATTCTCTAATCTACAACATGAAATTTAAAAATGATCAAATCAGGATTAGGCAGTCTGATTTGTCATGTATTTGCGGCATAAAAGACAAGCTGCACGCAAATGTTATTCTGCAATAAAAGGAAACTAGACAAGCGGGGATAAGATGTACAATGTGTTTTTCATCCCTCGCTTCTCCCTTTGGTTCTGTTTTAGGCATGTGGAACCAGAATCTCTCCCTAATCTAAGCTCTGTGATAAGTCAATCTTACACAATGTTGACTATCTTGGCACTCACTAACTTATCAGAAAATAAATTTAAACATGTTCAGCTATGATTAGGCTAGATAGCTAAACAAGACATTGAAGTACTAGTAGCGGCATTTAGACTTGCTCGCTTTCTGAAAGACTGTTTTTTTTTTTTTTTGCAAAATGAACCTATCTATTTCTACTATTATATCTGCCGGGAGTTTAGATTAAACTGATGAACTCCTTCATTTCTCTACCTAAAGCTAGATCGACTGTCAAGATTAAGCAGTTTGACAGGATTTCATTCTCTAATCTACAACATGAAATTTAAAAATGATCAAATCAGGATTAGGCAGTCTGATTTGTCATGCATTTGCGGCATAAAAGACAAGCTGCACACAAATGTTATTTTGCAATAAAAGGAAACTAGACAGGCGGGGCTAAGATGTACAATGTGTTTTTCATCCCTCGCTTCTCCCTTTGGTTTTGTTTTAGGCATGTGGAACCAGAATCTCTCCCTAATCTAAGCTCTGTGATAAGTCAATCTTACACAATGTTGACTATCTTGGCACTCACTAACTTATCAGCAAATAAATTTAAACATGCTCAGCTATGATTAGGCTAGATAGCTGAACAAGACATTGAAGTACTAGTAGCGGCATTTAGACTTGCTCGCTTTCTGAAAGACTCTTTTTTTCTTTTTTCTTTTTTTTTGGAACATGGGGCCTTTGTCCTATCTTCACTTGCCCTCTTTTCTGTTTTTACTGTTTTTTGACATTTCTATCTTTTACTGTTTTTGATTTTTCTATCTTTTCAATATTTCAAACAATGGTATGTACAATGAATGCAAGTGTCCCAAACTCAAAAATCTTGGAAATGACGGAATTTAAGCATCTTATCCTCGTAAGGATCTCCTCTCACCCTTGGCCCACTCAACTCCTGAAAAGAAAAATTTGGGAAATTTTCTCTCTCTAACATGACATAGGGATTCATGCAAGAATCTCTAAACAACCCAGTATCTTCCCTTTGTACCTCTCTAAATATCTGATTTCCACTCCTTTCCTTACTGTATGCTTTCCTCAAGTAATGCATGTATTCTTGGTCATTCTTAAAATAGATAATGACATCATCAAGGTATGCATAGATGCAGAAATTTAAAACTGGGAACATGGCTTTCATGAACAGATTTCTGACATTGGGTGGTTTTGCAATTTTGAACTTGAAATCAGATCTACCTCCTATAAACTTGAAAAAATCTTTACACTGTCTACTTTGCAAGGGAATCTTATGACCATGACCTGAAACATCATCTTGCAAACATACATGATTAAAAGCACTTTTAATTGGTAAATCATGGTTTTGAGTAGAAAAAACATAATCTCTGTTATAGGGATATACAGTATTATTCCTAAAATCAAAGCAGACTCGATGACCAACTGTTTTATCCCTGATTATTTCATTTTGTTTCAGATTGTTGTGTTTTCTCTTGTCAAGACTGTTCTTTGAGGGGAGGGTATTGACACAGTGATTTCCCTTGCTTTTTCTATAGAAATTGGTATTCTGCATGAGATTTCTGATTTTGGCTTCTCTAAGTTCTTCATGAAAAGACAGAATATGAGCTAATTTCAGTAGTTCAGGTATGCTAGGATTGCAACTATCATTCTTGCTCATGAGAAATTTATCTGGCCCTTTCTCAAGATTTTGAGCTGCTGAGGTTATAGTTAAAGTTTCATTCGCAGTAGGAGGGTCACATGATGGTAAATCTTTGAGGTATGGCAGAAACATTGAACTCCCTTGTTCCCGGGTTCCAAACAGGTTTATAATGTGTAGGTCTTCTAAATCCTTTACCCGGAAGAAATTTCCACAAGTTACTATTGGTGTTTGACTAAAACTAGAGCAATTTGCTTGATAGTACATCAGGGTTTGTGCTTCTTGCTCTAATCCTACCTTGGAAAGGGAAAGCTTACTTTCGTCAAGACACAACTGTTCATGATCATGGTAGTTTTGAGTGTCTAGTTCGTCATAAGGCACCAGGGACAACTGATGTGGTGGATCTAATTCTATATCAGTTTCCTCTGACTCTTCCTCGATGTCTTCATCAATATGCATAATGAAAGAGTTCAGGTCGGAACGCAAGGAACACATCGGGATGTTGTCTGGCCTATCTTGACTGCTAATCATGTATTTCATGTGCGATTCTCGGTAGAGTATTCTGGTCTGGCCAAACACAGGAATGGTGGAATATGACATGTCCAGTTGGATATTCCCTTGGAGTTTGGCTCCCCACGATCTGGATAGAAGCATCCCGTATTTGGGAGGAATGTCTGCCACTACTATATCCATGATTAGATGTTTCGCAGGTATTTGGGCCAGACTAAAACAAAGGTCTTTTATCAAACCCAGGCATTGGACTCTACTTGAATCAAATGAATACAAGTCTTTTTACGATCTTCTGATTTCTAAGCCTAATCTTTCCATTACTACCTTCGGCATAAGATTATGCGAGGCGCCGGAGTCTAGCATGGCATTGTGGAGGATTTGGTCGTGGATGTTTAGGCTAATGTAAAATGGAAGAGTAGCTCCTTCTTGGAATTTTCCCTCTACCTTTGGACCAAACAATACTTCAGGAATGTCATCAGTGAGATTAACAGTGTTTGCATCATTTCCTAGATTTAAGACCTTTAGTACTTGGGATTTATAAGAGTTTTGGGCAATGAGTTCAGTAAGAGGCATGGTGATCTTAATCTTGGCGATTTCGCCTTCAAAGCTGAAAGGTAGCTGAAGTTTAGATATGTTTGTTTCGGTTTTTTCAGCCACGACCTTCTCTATGTTCTGAGTTTGTTGACCTTGTTTAGGGATTTTGTTTGCCATAGTTGTTTCGGTGACTTTTGCAGAAGTACCAGGAGTATCTGAGAGAGGACTAGTTTGGATAACTTTAGCTTGGCTTTGGTCAGTCTTCTCAACCTTGATTTTGTCACTGCTTGATGCTTTCTTGAGGATGGTATCTGGAGCTTTAGCAGTATTAGAGTTACCTTTCTTGACATTATCTTGGTTTCTTTTGCTTCTAAGGTCATATTGCCTGTGGGCTTCTACAATAGCATTTTGAAACTCTATGGTAGGGTCAACGGGATCTTCATAGCTGGTTTCATCCTGATCAGAAGAAAATAACGCTTGTTCTTCTTCGGTGAGGTAAACCTCACTCTCATTGTCAGACCCTATCAGGTTTAAATGATGTTCATCAAGAGGTTCTGAGTCCCTATCATCTTCTTCCACGTAGTTTTCATTAAATGGTGGCCTGATCTGTTGGTCATTATCCCTTGGTCTGTTTTGGGGTTGTTCCCTCCTAAAGTTCTGGTTCTGGTTTCTGTTTGGAGGGTTTGGCTGGTTATCCCTAACATGAGCCTTTTCATTGATATTTTCCCACATTTTAGCCATGGATTTGACTAAGTCATCTATTCTGGGATCTAGGGAAGGTGATGAAGTGGAGACCTCATCTCTATATGTGACCTTTCTTTCTGATCTAGTCCTAGCTCTTTTTTCAGCTAAGTTGGCATCTGCTTTTATGGCTATTTGTTGCATTTCTTCTAAGGTAGGGGGATCCTTATCTCTCAAATGATATGTCATGTCCGGATCGAAACCTTCGGGGAATTTTTCCAAGGCTAGACCAAGTGGAGGTTTGAAATGAGGTGGGAGGGAGTTATATACACTGTTGAACCTAGTACAGTAAGCTTGGACACTTTCCCCATTTTCCCGTTTTAGATTGTTATATTCTGACAGGATTTGAATGGGGTTTCTTCAGATTTCCTACCTATTTCTGAAAACTTGATGTAGTTCGGGGATATCATGGATACTGTTTGGAGCTAAGCTTTTGAACCATGCTTTGGGTTCACCACCAAGACTTTGGGCGAATATTCTCATTCTGACAGTCTCGTCTTGTACCTCTAGGTATTCATAAGCATCAGTCATCCTACTTATATGCTGTTGAGGTGTGGTGGTGTCTTCTCCAGTGAAGTGTGGGATTTTGTCTTGATATTTGTTTGGGAGAGGAGCTAAAGGCGGTGGCAACACCAAAGGTGCGTACCAGGCTGCCATGACTGGAGCTAGTGGATGATGTACAAGATGAGGACTAGTAGGCTGAAATGAAGTGGTTTGAACAGTGGTGGTTTGACTAGGTGTGGCGGATGAACTTGGACTAGTGATCTGGTTTTGAGCAGATCTAGGATGATAAGAGCCAAACTGATAGAGAATCTGAAGGTCATGAGGAGTGGTAGGTGAAGCTTCTCTACTAGGACTCTGTGATGGGTTTAGTGGTTCAAGATCATCAAAGTTTATCTTACTATATGATTTGCTTCTGGGAAGAGTTTGTGATGACTCTAATTCAAAAGGTGAATCTAGTAGGATAGTGCGATGTTTAGGTACAGATCTTGCTCTACGGATGGATCTACCAGTAGCTAGATGGTCAGTTTCGAAAGCTTGCCACAGAATCTTCTCTGGGTCATCTACTATGATAGGGGGATTTGGGTCTGGATGGGATCTGGTGTTGATTCTTCGTGAAGCCAGATTTTAGATCCAGAGTTTAGAGAGAGCGGTATTGGTGAATGTTCTGGATGAATGGTTTTTCTAAAGTTTTACTAAGGTGAAGGATGGTCAAAATAAAAGGGATGGATTAGTGGAGTCGCCAGGTGGAACTGGGTTGTTGTTGTGAAGATAGCTATGGTCCACCACCAGTAACTAATCTGAGAATGTTTTTGGATTTTCTGAGTTTTATGTGCAGCCTATGGTTTAAAGTATCCTAGACTTGTTTCAACACTTTGCTAGGGTGATGAGAACAAAAGAGTTTACTCTAAATGGGTCTATGGACTGCTTGCTTGTTTATGGTATCTAAAGGACCAAAGAGTCTATAAGAGTTTGCTGGACTATTATGTACTCAGTGTCCCACCATCTCCTGCTGTGTTAGTGAGCGATGGGATAGGTCTATCAGATAGTAGCCTAGAGTTTTGAAAAATAGTAAGGCTTACTAGAGGTTAGTGGAGTCGCCAGGTGGATTTTCAGTTTGTTTTGAGATATACTTGTATGGTCCACCACTAGTAATGTCAAAAGCCAATCTAAAGGAGTGTTTTGAGGTTTTTTGAGTTTTATGTGCCTACAAGGTTTGGAAGAGTTTTCTATAACTGACTCATCATTTTGCTAAGATGGTGAAAGAAAGATATCGGTGTGTTTGCTTATGGTGTTCTGATATTAGGCTAGTTATGAAGTATGTTTTTAGTTTTTTGATTTTTTAAGTTCGTGAGGGATAAAACTGATCAAATACATAAACTGGACAACAAGATGTAGATAAATTGGGCTATGGGGTCAAACAGGTCAAGGAAGCTATGAGGTAATGATGTAAGGCTGCTGTAGGGCCGATTTGATTCACGGTAGAAGGGATCTTTGGGAAAAATGGATTGAATGGACAACAAGTTTGTGAAAGACAAGGGATTTCAAGTGTAACTAGTTGATAGCAGACATAAACATGTTATAGCAAGCCATTAATCATGCTAAATGTAACTATGAGCTAATTAAAACATTGAAATCAAACATTCCAACCATACATAGAGGTATAAGACCCTCTAACTTCGGGAAATGGCTATCAGACTTTGGGGAAAACACATAAGACAAACTAACAACTCATAAACTACGCCGAAACGCCTAAACATAGTCTCTAAGTCATTGGGCACTTTGACAAACAAGATTTCATAGTTTTAGGCAAAGGGCTAGATCGGGACTAGGCCTCCTTGGTTCAACAAGATGATCAACAAATCAGTCAAAGAGAAAGTTTTATGGACAAAACTATGGACAGCTTATAGGTAGGCAGGGCACACCATACATCCTACTCAACATGCATAGAACTTGTAAATAAAACTAGCAAACATTATCCTTAGGTTACTAAAGAGCAGTTAAGAATTCATTAGCATAACAAAGGAAGAAGAAAACATCAAGCTATGAAGATTCAGGAATTTTGAGGTGCCTCCATGGGCATATCTCAAAACTAATCTCTACTGATCTATAGAAGCAAGAAGCATGGATTATGAATGAAAACTAGAAGACAAAAAACATAGTAAGAAAAACTATACCATTCTACCATGTCATGGAATCCATCACCAAACCTTCATCACTCCTCAAAAGCATCCAATAGGCAGTCCAAAAATCATAACTCAAGTGTATTCATCAAAGCTCATATGACCAATGTATTAATTCTTCTCTCAAGTTCAGCCTCTTATTTACAATGAAACCCATGGAATAAATAGGCTTGAGGGAGGAAAACCTCATGGAGCAACTAGCTATCCCATTGGTCAAGTCAAAATATCTAAACTTGTCCTTGAGGCTTTGCAAAGCCCAAGGCACAAAATATCCCATAAAATATCTAAAAAACTGCTAAAAACGGAAATTATATTGACTTTACATCATTTTCCAAGGATAAAAATAGCTTAACGCACATTTGGGAAAAGCAGATTTTTGAGGTTCAAAAATTACAAAAATACTTCATATTTATGCCTGAAAAAGGTCCCCTGACTTGCTGGATGCAAATGGCAGCCTTCCTGATGTCGAAACGAGGCTCATGATGGCCTGTTGGAAAGCTCTCTGTGTCTTCTTTCCGGCGCAAGTGAAATCACCTCAATCTGATCTCGGGAAGTCCCTCAAAACTGTACCCGTGTGCAAAAACCCAGAAAATAGCAGGCTGCTGATATGGCGGGTAGAATGTGCAAAAAGAGGGTGTTTTTCGCCAATTTGAGGGGGCGAATGATCTTCAAATGCCCTGAAAATCGCTGGAGACCTGCTCATGGAATTATGGCATCCATTGGTATCATCCTCCTCCCTTGAAAACTCATCAAACTGAAATGGCGAAATTATGAGTTTTCGGCCAAAAACCCAAAAAATGCCAAAAAACAAAAAGTTGTCGAACAAGGCCCAAAATTGGCATGCATGACCCTCGAGGGTCCATAGCAACATGCTCCGAGGCTGATGCCAAAATATCAAGGGGTGATATGCTTTTCCCTTCTTTTCGTGCCTGGCGCTTCCCCTTCAACTTCTTCAATTTCTCTTGTGCTACCTTTAATTTTCGCCTGGCAACTGATTTAGCTTCTGAAAGTGAAGAGTCCTCTTTCTTTGTAGCTCAAGATCCCTGTTCGCCTTCTCAAGCTTCATTTCCAAATGCTTGTTAGCTCTCTCAAGCCATGCTTCTTTGTTTTCCTCAATTTCCTGCTCAAGGAGTGCAGTGAGAGGAAAGGCTTGGAGCTGGGCTTGCTCTTCTGCTCTCTGCTTTTCCAAGGCTCTTCTAAGCTCGATGGTCCTAGGCCTCTTCCGCCTAGGCTGGTCTTCCTCCTCTTCATCATCAAACTCACCAATGAGCTCTTCAATTCTTGCTTGCGCCTTTTCTGCCTCTTTCTTATAATTGATTTCCCTTGCCTCATGAATAGCTGCATGAAACTTCATTTGTTTGTTTTCAACCTCCAAGAAGTGGTTGAAATTCCTCGCCCTTTGAAGGTCTTCTTGTAACACCTCAATTTGCCCCTCTTTGTGAATGAGGAGGTTTTCAAGGAGACGGGCCTCATTGTCACTGTCATCGCTTGGGATAGGGATGACAGCTAATTCATCTCCATGCTTGGCACTTTCTCCAACTATGCTTTTGCCTTTGAAAGCCAATCTGGCGCTTTTCCTCCTTGGCAAGCTAGAAGGTGTCTTTTTGGGCAATTTCCTCCTGCTAGGAACAATCTTTGTCACTGTTAAGGTGGCAGCTTTAGCTTGCTGTTCTTCCCCAATATCTTGTCTAGTTTGTGGCTCAAAAGGTGTTTCAATTTCCTGCCCAACTTGCTGCTCCTCAACTGCTGTCTGCTGTTGTCCCTCATCCTGTATCTACTGCTGTCCATCATCCTGTATCTGCTGCTGTCCCTCAACATCCAACTGCTGCTGTCCCTCAACATCCAACTGCTGCTTTTCACTGCCTTCTCCTTCTCCCTGTTGTTCACTGCCCTCTCCTTCTCCCTGTTGACTTGACTGCCCAGTAGTCATTCTGAGTCTTCTAGGTGTAGGCCTACTAGACAAAGGCACTGGGCGATGGACAGGCTGAGTAGGAGACACATGAACAGGAGGGATAGTGGCAAAATCTGAATGGCTGATGAATGAATCCCATGAAACCCCTTTCTTCTCTAGCTGGTGTAAGAAGATAATCTTGATCAAGGAATGATGAAAGAGAGAAGGGATTTGCTGAGGTGGAGCCTTCTTTTGGACAGTAGATGCCATTTTTTCTATGCTCTTGGACAAAAAGTAAGGAAGGTTTAGTTTCCTGCTTCTGGTAAAATGCATCAACAAGCGGACATGGTAGGCATAAATTCGATTAAACCTCCCTTCACAAGTGAAATATCTCATTATGGCTTTCATCAGTGGAGCATAGCTATCAAGAAGATAGGAAAAAGGGAAAATAGCAGTGATAGTTTCCCTATGTTCAGGCTTGATGAAAGGTTTATAATCCTTTAAGTCAAGATGAGCTTGTTTAAACCACTTTTCGCCATGATACGGGATCTTGGTAGCCTTGGACACATACCTTGGAGAAATTTTGAAATCAAGACCCGCCACTTGGAAGTGTTTTTCTTTGAATCTCAGAGCGCACAAGTGTGTTAATGGCGAAAAACTCTTGACTTCTTCTATCTTTTGGCAGAAATCAAGACAACCTACTTCATGGAAATTGAAAAGCACAGATGGGTGAGCATTGATTTCTTCTGTGGAGATAGGCTCATATCTCTTATGTGGACCGCTCCTGTGGTCTTGCCTTGGAGGCATTCTGACCTGAACAAGCTTTGGAAGTGGCAAACTGCCTTCACTGTATGTAAAATGCCCTTCTGGATTGAAACTGTGGCAATATGTTGTTTGGACAGATAAACAATGTGGTTAGGATAGATTGCAACAATGTTTCTTTGAATAAACAACCTCTGCTCTCCTTAAAACCAGCCCTTCACCTTTGAATGTACCTCAGCCAGGCAAAATTCTCAATAGGGTACCATATGTAAAGATGAGACAAACTGCTGTGTAGATTTCCTGTGCACAATATTGAAAAATCACCTTTCCTGTGGATTTGTTAGAGGCCAATCAACACACCAGTATTTGGTCTTCAAGACAAATATTAATTATAAAAACCCTGCTCTTCAGAAATGGTCTTCCACCTTGAAAATACCTCTGTCAACAGATTTCTCTAGATGATATAATATAGTGAAAAGAAGGGCAAATTATATGAGGCATGCTGTATATAATGTCAAAGTTTCCCTGCTTGGTGATCCTTGAAAGTTAATCAACACATCTTGTGTCTCGGATCAACATTGTATTTTCCAATCATTCCAAATCTGCCTTGACTAAGTATGCCAACAGTCAATCAATCTGGCATGTGTGAAAACAACTCTTTATGCAAATTAAAAAGTCACTTGGCCTAATCCTGAGCCAAGATGACAGATCCTTTCAAAAACCACAGAGCTTTTGGGCAGAAGCTTATGTGAGTTTTCTTTTTCAAAACAGTCAAGGGCCCCTTATACATGTAACCCTAGCTTTTGGAGGAGAAAACCTTTGTTTCAACTGACAGACCTAAGTCCTGTTTCTATATAACAAACTCTCTTTTTAATCAAAACACAGATCTTTATGGGAAAAGCCTTTGACCTTTGATGTTTGTGAAAGTATAGGATCCCTGATCCTTTTAAAATGAAAACATCCTGCTCTTAGTTTCAAAACCATTTATTTCCTGTAGGTGCCTTTGAATGACACAACCATCATTTTGTTACATCTTTACACCTCAAAAACTGTACAGCAAATAGCACTATTTTTCTGGTATAGTGATAGTTTTTTTAGAGTTCTGTATGCTATGTAATGAGGAGGTTTGTAAAAGTCTGATACACTGTTTCTTGGTAGTCACTCTTAGCAGTGTATTTCTTATGTACACATAGATTTCAATCCAAGGGTACTTTCAAAGCAAAATCCTTTGACAAATATGGTGATAACAGAAATGAAAACAAGCCATCCTTCTGATCTGATCTTGATCTTACTAGGGAGCTCCTTTAACATATAGGTCGATAAGCAAATTAGGTCAAACTGGGCAGTTTTTCTCTAACCTTTTACACCACTGTTTGATTTAAAATTTTCATGTCACTTAGCAATTTCTTGAAGCCGAGGGGGAAGATGTATGAGAATACCTTTAAATTTGATGAACAATCCTTGTGCAGGGCTGGAGTAGCACCGGAGCCTCTTAAACCTGCGCGGCACTCTTTTGAAGATAGAACGTCGCGCAAGAAAATGCCTGTCGGGTCGGCCTGTCGGGTGGTCGGGCGGCCTGTACAGGCGCGTCGCGCCACTGTACAGGCGCGTCGCGCTAACACAGGAGGCCTTTGTAAATTCGCCCCCAGGTGCGTCGCGCAGAGTGACAGGCACGTCGCTCGGCTTTTCAAAGTGCCACACTCTGCAAACCGACCAGAAAACTGTTGCTTTGGTGCTAGGGAGGCACGGAGCTCTATTTTAAATTTTGAAAATGAACCTCTTACTCTCCTATTTCACTCTTATGATATTTCAAACATTTTCAACGGTTACTTCATCTTTTGAATGTAAAGTGAAGATCATGTTTGGCTTTTGCAAGGCGTTTTTTGTTTTGAAAAACCCTTTGATTCTTTTAATAATTTCGGTGTATTCCATATTTGCGTTGGAGATTTGCCACACCTTTGAACGTGTCCATCACGGATCTGCTTCTTTATAACAACAACAATGGCTTAAAAACCATAACTTTGTCTCACTTTTGCACAGGTGTTAGAAGGAGGACTTCCAACTTTGTCTCTTGTGTGACACCTTGACATTGAACTTCGAATTTTTTGAAAAATAACTCCAAAGCTTCCACATCATTTCTGCCACTGTGTTTTAATAATACAGGTAATATTTATGATGCATAACAACCCCTTTTAAAACTGTCAATGAAATACCTGAATACTGCTTTGTTCTTTGAAGGACAGGGCTAGTTTTGTCAACTTGTTATGACAGCTCTTGGTCTTCGATAGTTTCTTCAACCTTCATCTACAGTAGGTGTTAAAATTCGCTGACCCTATTCGGACTTGATCATGACCTCCTGATTTGATAAGGGCGCCTCTCTCTCAAATACTTCCCTGCCTGTAGGTGTAGTATACAATACCTCTGTTCTTTTGAATAATAAAAGGTTGTGCTTCTTTTTAAACTATCCAAACAATGATCATATGCTGAATGAACTTTTGAACATAATGAACAATAGCTCACAAGGGGATATCTTCTTGGTGATGGAATTCAAAAAGCCCTGTCTGCTGGTTCTCTTTCCATGTATTTCGAAGTTTTCAAAACTGGATAATGACCTGTGATAAAATGTATTGACTGTTCCCCTGCTTTGCAGAAATGCCTCCTCTTTTTAAGCTCGGTTTGACAGAGTCCTGTAGATGTCTTTTGATTGGATTTGTAATAGTGAAGTGCTTCATGGGTTTTGAGTGCTGCCTAGAGCTAATAAAACTTATTTCCAGAAACCCTGCCTTAATCTGCTGATGGCTATATGATGAGCAGGCTTTGGCAAAAGTTCTTTTTGTATATGGTGTCAGTCCCTGCTTCCAGGTGATAAACAAGTTCCTTTTTGGATTGTAAGCGCTATATTCTAGCTTGCATCCCTTCATACCATATTTTCTCTGTTTTACTCAAAAAGAGCTCCTTTAGACTTCTGGGCAGGTGATAGTGGAGTACTGTTTAACCATTTCCTTTTAAAGAAACTGCTCCTTTTTGGTATCAATGCATGCATATTCATATTGTTTCCTTTCCACTATAGGTACAGTTTGACAGACATTTCATTTGAATAGGAAGACCAATACTTTTGTATCATAAACACTATCATTTACCTGGTGTAAATACCTTTTAGCTTTCTTCCTTTGTCTCTTTCCACTGTCTCTTAGATCAATCAGTCTTTAACAACATCCAAGGCTTTGGCCATCTGCTCATAAAAGGAGGAGGCCCTTCACTTGGCAAAGTATATGAGGATTATGTGATAAGGTTGCATGACAAGGGTTTGTTTGATTATGATGGTAAGAAATCAACTTAAAAAAAAACATCAAGACTGGCAACTCTGCTTGCAATCATCACTATGCTTCAGAAAAACCCTAGCCAAAGTGTCACTGTCTTCCTGTACTGCTCTGAGGGTGACTGAAATGTCATCCTTTGTTTTTGGTCATCTCATGACAAATTATTTGAAGGATAGTCTCTATGACTATGGAGTGTCCTTTGAAAAACAAAGAGCTTTCTTTCTGCCTGTGTAATGGCATGTTTTTTCAGCACCTCCTCAATTTGATCTTGTGGAAAGCAGGCTGCTGAAGATTGGAATGTTTACTGATGACATGCTTTTCTAAAGTTCAACAATTCACATGATTTGAAAGCTTCAAATGGCCTTCTTTATTATACCAGACTCTTTTTTCCTTTGAGCTAGCATATTTCAAACTCTATCCCTGTTATGATCATTACTCTCATTCATAAAACCTGGAGATATTGTTTCACTTGTTCAGTAAAGGCAAACCTGGACTTCTGCAACCTTTAAATTCAATACTGGCCAGCGCCTTCTGCTTGTAAATGAAGGAGGCGCCCTAACCCTCTGCTTGTAAATGAAGGAGGTTCTGGGCCATGACAATTTACCAGTTTGCTGAGACAGTGGTGTCCCTTTCTTACTGTGATTTTCATGCTGGAAAGAGCTGTAAGGTCTCAATGAGTGACTCTTTGTTTTGCAGCTTCATCTCAGGCTCATAATACATTTAGAAGCAGTTGTTCCTCTAACTGTAGATCCAAGCATTTAATCCTGAGATGAAGTTATATTTCCTGTTCTTTGCAGAATCCATAAAACACTGTGAAACACCTAATAGTCAGCTTGAGATTGGGGTTTATGCAATGCTGAGACCTAGGGATATAAGTGGCGCGACTTAGAGCTGTTTGTCAATTTCATTTGCAGAGTGGGAGGTCAGTCATGGTTGGTCTGTAACAGATGGAGGCTTTTTGGCTTTTTGATGATTGCCAAGGGTAAAATGTCTTAAAGCGCCACTTCCTAACATAGGGGAGACTTTTGAAACAGATGTGGATTTGCCTTTTAAAGCTGGTGGGCAGACCAATAAGGCTGAATCTAGATAGGATAGTGATAATGAGGTTTTGATTTCGACAGGGGTGGACTGAAAAGTAGAAGGGCAAAAAAAGTTTTAGGAGGGTTTTCTAGATGACATATTGACATAAGGAAATCAGTTTCTAGAAAACTCAGCTGTAGATATAGTCATCACTAATATGTAAAAAAAAAAATTACTGATGGCTAACAAAGTCTAGATATTAATGCATAGTTAAAATATTATTAACCAAATCTAGATCCAACTTACTTGGAATATTTTATTATATTTGGCAGAGGGAAAAAGAATTTAGAATTGGTTAAATCCCTTTATTTAGAAATAATAAATAAATAAATGATTTATTTATTATTTCAAGGATGAGGTTAAGGAATAATTAAATAAATAATGATTTGTTTAATTATTTAAAAATGTTTAGTCAAATTCAACAAGTAATATTATTAAATAATGATTTAAATAATTATTCCTAGAGAATAATAAAATAAATAATAATTTATCTAATTAAGTCTCATGTTTTGGGTTAAATATGACGAGGAATATTAATTAAACAATGGTTTAGTTAATTATCCCTAGAGGTAAATCGAAAAAATAAGGATTTATTTAATTATTCCTGACGGCGTTTCCTGTTTAGACTAGAAATAATTTAATAAAATATGGGTTACTAAATTATTTCTCATAGTGAAAGCAATTTTACTATGGTAAAATTGGTCTTATATTGTGTACTTTAGTCCATCTAATAGTAACAGGTTAGATGACCAAAAATTGGTGTAACAGTCATGAAAAAACTTTCAAAGAAAGAATAACAAGGCGTAATTGCACAATTACGCTCACTAGAAGTTCCAACATCAAAATCATCTATTTCTCCGGATCTCCAAAATGTCTTGGATAATCATTCCAAGGTTTTTGAAACTCCCAAATGACTCCCACCTATTCGTGATCATGATCATGCTATTTATTTGATTCCGGTAAGTGTTACTCCAAAAATCAGGCCTTATAGATATCCTTATGTCCAAAAGAGAAAAATTGAATGTATAATTGCAGAAATGTTAGAGGTTGGTATAATTCAACCTAGTCAAAGTCCTTTCTCTTCTCCAATAGTATTGGTGCACAAGAAGGATGGATCATGGCACATGTGTACGGACTATAGGGAGCTCAGAAACTCAATTTTAAAGATAAATTTCCCATTCCCTTGGTTGATGAATTATTGGATGAATTACATGGATAAATTTATTTTACCAAGTTGGGTCTTCATTCAGGATATCATCAAATTAGAATGAAGACTGAAGATATTCCAAAAATAACATTTCAAACTCATGAGGGTCATTATGAATTTTTGGTCATGCCTTTTTGCCTTACAATGCACCATCTAAATTTCAAGGGTTGATGAGTTCCACTTTTAAACCCTTCCTTAGAAAACTTGTGTTAGTATTTTTTGATGATATACTAATCTACAATAGGTCTTGGAAGGATAATGTTCAACATGTTGACAGGGTGCTCAAACTATTGAAGGAGAAAAAAATATATGCGAAAACCTCCAATTGTTTCTCAGGAGTACAAGACGTGGAATATCTGGGTCATATTGTATCTCAGGAGGGTGTTAAGGTAGACCCTAACAAAATTAAATCCATTAAGGAATGGAAAGTCCCCACAACCATAAAGCAGTTGCGAATATTTCTTGGGTTAACGGGGTATTATCGCAAGTTTGTTAAAATTATGGGAGAATAACAACACCTCTAACAACATTCTTGTAGAAAGATGCGTTTTCATGGATTCCTCAAGCAACTAAGGCCTTTGAACATATTAAAGAGGCAATGTGCCTAGAACCAGTCTTAGCTATGCCACACTTCAAAAAAATCTTTATTGTGGATTGTGATGCCTCAGGAAATGGATTTGGTGGTGTTTTAATGCAAGAAGGAAGACCCATTTCTTTTGAAAGTCGTCCAATCAAAGGAAAGTATTTACAAAAAATCTATTTATGAGAAGGAAATGTTGGTAATACTACATGCACTAAAGAAATGGTGACCTTACCTAATGGGAAGACACTTCAAGGTAAAAACTGATCATGATAGTCTTAAATACTTTTTGGAACAAATACTATCTTCAGAAGAGAAGCAAAAATGGGTCAAAAAATTGTTGGATTATGACTTTGAAATCATCCACAAAATGGGGAAGCTAAATGCTGTTGCAAATGCACTCTCAAGAAATGATGAGGAGGTGGAAGCATTGCTTTGTTCCATTTCTATTATCCAACCAGATTGGATAACCGAAGCAAGGGAGGAATGGAATAATGACAAAGAAGTGTGGACACTCATTCAAAAGTTGCAGCAAGATCCCAGTACATCTAATACATTTAGTTGGAAAATGATTCCTTATGGTACAAAGATCGCTTATATATTTGTAATAATTCTAAACTAAAACAAAAATATTCTTTTGGAATTGCACACCTCCCCCATTGGAGGATATTCAAGATTTTTAAAAACTTACCACTGGGTGAAGAAAGAATTTTTTGGGATGTCCTTAATCTAATATTCAAACCTTTGTGGCAGAATGTTTGGTTCGCCAACAAAATAAAGTTGAGACAATTAAGACCCCGGGTCTACTACAAACTTTACCCATTCCAAGCCCACGTTGGGAGGAGGTTTCAATGAATTTTATCACATGTTTACCTATGTCCGAAGGAAAGAGTGTCATCATGGTCATTGTTGATAGAATTACCAAGTATGCACAATTTTGTGCATTATCTCACCCATTTAAAGCAACTACAATTGATACTGAATTTATGGAAACAATTCAAAAGCTACATGGAAACCCAAAGATGATTGTAAGCAATAGAGATCCCATTTTCACTAGAAAAATTTGGATGGAATTATTTTCTTGTTTGGGTACTCAACTAGCCCATAGCTCATCTTATCATCATCAATATGATGGGAAAACTAAGATAGTGAACAAATGCTTGGAAGGATATCTTTGTTTTTTTGTATTGGGTAAACACACACAATGGGTCAAGTGGTTACCTCTGGTTGAATGGTGGTATAACACTTCCTTCCATACTGCAGCAACAATGACCCCATTTATGGCACTTTATGGATATGATCCACCATGCATCACATCATCTTCAAGAGAAAAATCTAAGGTTCAAGAAATGGAAGATCACAATGAGCATCAATAAAAATTTCTCCAACTCTTAAAGGATAACCTAAATTTGGCACAAAATAGAATGAAACAACAGACATATCATTTGTAATATTCCCAATTTTCCGTTAGATGATTGGAATATTAGAGTTATTAATTTTTATAATTAATTAAGTAAATAAGAGGGTGGAGGGACCCATAAATCCCATAGATGAATACAATCCACTTTCGATGTGTGTATGTGGATAATTTAGAAGTAGATTTGCATTATGGAGTAGTGGAGAAACTTCTTAATGAAGGAAGAGTGGAGATCATGGATCATTAATGAGAAGATCATGGAGATCATGGAGGAAGTCAAATTAGATCACGGTGCAATAAAAGAAATGTCATAGAGCACTAATGATGAAATAGTGGAGGAAGTGGCATCTAATTCACATATGATGGAGAGAGTGGGAATTAAATGTAGAGATGGTGGAGAAGATGGAGAGACAACGCACTCTTCATGGCAGCTAGTGGCGACATGTGCAATGTAGTTATGATGTGGGCCAAGGCTATGGAAGGTTCACAAAACATATAAGGAAGATGAAGGCAGAAATAGAAGTCATACTTAAGATTTTTATTATTGATCTGTTTATATCTCAATTTTTCGTTTGACATTTCTATGCACACTTCAGCTAATTAGAGAAGTTTGAAGTGTTGTTTACACACAGATGTTTCTGAGTGGAAATACCACCCTTACCCACATGGAACTTTGAGTGCCTACTCTGGGAAGGTTTGTTTGAGCTGCCATACATCATTAGGCATTGGTGCCACATTCAACCCCTCTCTATAATACATTTAGTCTAAGAAATTACACATTCCTGCTTAGGGGTTTGAGAGGAGGAGGTTGTTTCTAGCATTTCAGCTAGGAAACTGGTGGAGGATTCATCCTCTCATTTTGTTCTTCAAGATCAGTCTTCCAAGAGAAACATGTTGATATTCGACATTGAGGCCAACATTACACACCTCCATGCAGCATAAATTCCCAAAGGGATTGCACAGTCCAATCCTATAGATCTATTGGAGGAGGGAAGTTTTGAGTATTTTAGCTAGAAATCATTTGAGGGAAAATATCCTCACTTGGGGCATACTATTTACATCATTCTTGAGCTAAATTAAAACATATAGCATCAGTCTATAGAGTCTCCATCCTTGACAATGCAATTTTACACAACTGTTGTGTATTCAGCAACTACATTTAGTGGAGGAGGAAGGAGGAGACAGATCTTGAGCTTTTGGTTTAAGGATCTGAAGGAGGGATAAGCCCTCTATGAATTGAGTTGGTTGTGCCTTATTGCAGCCATTATATCTTCAGATCATGCAATAGATCTGCATACCCAATAGTGATATAGTTGCAGGGCCTAAGAGGGTGATTTTCCAAGATTGTCAGATCTGGAAATCCTTTCTGGGTTATCATGGGTATTCATCATAGAGCCCGGATATGAAATCCTAGCATCATATGAGTTCCAAAACTTCCAGATATACATTAATATATATTTTTTGGCAGTTGTAGTCCCGACATTTGCAGTAGGGACAATGAAGTATTCCTTCTAGCAGTCCAACAGTTACATAGTCTCTCTTGTGGGAGGACTTCAGGGTCATTTTAGGCCACTTGTTTGGCTTGTGTGTCTCATATTTTGAGCATTGTTGTACTTCCTTGTCCACCTCCTATTAATAAAATGGCTTAGCTATTCTGTGCATTTTTATGGTATATTTAGATTATTTTTTCATTGTTGCAGTTTCCATTTATTGTGTTTCTATATTCCTGTCTTTCCCCATTTTGGGATATTACATCAACATCACAACGAGAGAATATTTGATGTAGGAGATTGGGTATTTTAACAGCTACAACCATACAAACAAATGCCACTCAAGCAAGCTAAGAAGGATAGTAAATTATCGCCAAAGTAATATCGTCCTTATAAGGTGTTGCAAAAGATTGGTACTATGGCATACAAATTGGAGCTTCCTACTTCTTCTCGAGTGCACCCATTTCCATGTTTCATGCTTAAAGAAGGTTATAGGTGATAACATTCTAGTTCAAACAATATTTCCAAAACTTGATGAGGAAGGAAAAATTATATTGGAACCTGAAGCAGTCACAGAAACAAGAACTCGATAGCTACGGAATCGATCAATTTCAGAGTATCTCATCAACTGGAAGAACTTACCCACTAAAGATTCCACATGGGAGGATGATATTTTTATACAAAAGCAACCAGAGCTACTCAAGCGTTGAGGACAAAACTCTTTTGAAGGAGAGGGGAATGTTAGGTCCCTATATTACTAGTGTAGTCCCTTATTGTTGTAGTGTAGCCCCCTTATTGTTATTTTTGTACCCCTGTAGTCCCCATATTGTTATTATTTTGCCCCATAAAACCTCACTATTGTTATTGTTGGCCCTTAGATTATTATTGTTAGGTCAACTAGGATTATATTGTGACCCCATGGACTCCTATATATAGAAAGGAGGTTTTTTCATTTGAATCATCCAAGAATTGTTCATTTATGTAATTTAAAGGAGGTTTCCCCCTCTAAGTGGTTGATTTCTAAGGAGTTTATCTCTATTTTCTTCTATTTTTGGAGATGGTTTCATAACAAGACCATACTTAATTGTTAAAGGCATAATAAGTCTTCAAACTAGGATCACCTTCAAAAATCTAACTAGAGAAAGTCTTGTAAACGTGTTCCATACCTTGTTAGGGATGGCTAGATGGTCAACTCTATTACATTAGAGGAAATTTCAGCTTAAAAGTGGCCTCCTACAGAAAAATAAAATAATACTTAAAATAATAAAATAAGAGTTATGAATTTTAGAGGAAAATAAGAAAAATACCTTTTTAAAAAAAATTGATTTTGGCTTATCTCTGTATAGGTTTACTCAAATTTCAAGTGTAGAAACTCGTTTGATACAAAATTAAATTCCACATCCAAAATTACCCATTATGCATACTTTTGAGAAGACCCACATTGATAAAAGTTAAATATACATCAAAAAATTGTGTTCAACATGATTTTTAAATGTATCTTCAATTTATATCAGTGTGGGTCTTCTCAAAAGTATGCATAATGGGTACTTGTTGGAAATGGAATTTAATTCTACATCCAATGAGTGTATACACTTGAAATCAGAGTAAAACCTATAAGGAGATAAGCCAAAAATACAATTAAAAAAATATTTTTTCTTCTTTTTCCTCCAAAATATTTACATGTACCCCCTTTTAGATTAAAAATATTTGTATTGGTTTTAATTTATGATATTTAAATTACATAAAAATTTCATGGGCACTTTTAGGCTGAAATTTACTCTAAAGAGGCACTTCCAGCTCCCAAGGGGAGGTGACATGCCCAAGGTCAATCCTTCAATTCATAAGTGTTAGTGTGGCAATGGAGGGAGGATGATTCATGGTTAGGTGCCATGGTCATGGGACTAGTTGATAGAAGTCCATCATCCTTAGTGTATAGATGTATTGAGTGACCAATCATGGAGGCATGAGTTACTCCTTTCCTCAAAGTAGTTTTTCTACTCTTCTAGTGCACCTTTTTACTTCTTTTTGATAATTATTTCATAAGGAGCATAGCTCAAGTGTACAAGATTAATTTTAATGATATAGCATTTATTTAACCCATAACTATGAGTCAACTTCTCACTCATCAGGGTTGGGACATGCAAGGGTTCCTTTATTATGTCATGGAGCATATAGTGCTCAAGATCTGGGTGATATCTATTAAGGGGTTAGAGCTCATTATAGGCTTCTTCCTCCATGCTAATTATTGTCCCAATCATATTTTACATTTTAACTTTTTTTTTTCTCTTTCATTTTTTACATTTTATGCTTTTATATTTCTTATAGTTGCAACAACCTCCATAGAAATTTTTTCAGCTTAAACTCATAAATGAAGATATGAGGGTGCCAATCTAAATGAACCAATGACAACAAACTCGAAGGATGGACAAGAAATCGAGGGAATGGTGAAAAGTGGTAATGTATAGAGTGGTTATGGACACAATAATTCAATCCAAGTTTCCCAAGTAGTGCCCCTCCTATAACCCTCATGTAATATTCCAAAATTAGCATGCAGCTAATAGGAATATTGCTTTTGATTTTAAAATATGTTTAGATGAATAAATGTACAAAGGAGGTTAATCAAACTCCTAATGAAGAATAAATCAATGCCAAATATGAAAAGGTATAAACCTTGGCTATGTAAATAAGCACCCTTATGTGTGAAAGGGGCTAATAATTTTTACTGGGTCAACTTTGACCAGATCTACAATGCTGTATTTGAGGAGTGCTCATCAATAAGGCACAACGTAATTCTAGTTGAAGATCTCTTGTGTGAAAAGGATGAATCCAATGAAAGTAGCTTAGGGTTTTTCACACTCTCATATTATAAAAGGAAGAGGAAGGTATTATGAGGAGGTTGTTCATCATATGATATTTATTATATTGTTTTTTTAGACCATATAGCTCTTTTGGATGTTTAGCCTAGATTGCACATGTTGTTTAACATAGGAATTTCCTATTTAGGAATTCCTCCTCTTCCCCTAGAGTAGCTCTTGGGAGAGTTTGTATTGCAAGGTCCACTATCTGGCTTGAAGGCCAAGTTTCTCCTTTCAATTAAAACTCATACCTAGTAAGGGTTTGGTTGTCTTTGCAAGCTGTAGCAAGTGGATATTATATCTCTTCAGATCTAATACATTTCAGTGCTCTTTTTCAGTGGAGGAGGCCTCTGCTCTATTGGAGGAAGTGTGTTGGAGTGCATGAAATTCAGTTTTTGATCTTGGCATGTGGTCATCAGCTATCTATCCCCTACAACACAGTTTCTACCCCAGATCTGCGTTATTCTTGTAGGTGGTATTGCAGGGAGTTTGGGTGCACCATTTGGAGAGCTGGTTTTTGAGTGTTGGGAATCTGCCCTTCACTTTGAGATTCATTGGAGGAGATCTACACATTGTAATTTTCAGATCTGATCTGCATATTTTGAATACTTCAGCATTCATGAATATTTCTGCAGATTTTCTTTCTTAGATCTCATATCTACTGCTTATGCTTAGTGTGAACCCCAAAATTCCAAGGGGATCTGAGAGAGGAGCTCTTCTAGTGCATGGATCTAATACAGATCTGAATTTTTATGCACAGATATGCTCTAAATCTAACATGTAACCTACAGTAGTTTGCAGCCTAATAAAATAACGTTGTCTAGGTAGCTTCAGTCATTTATGTGGTTGCAACCCCTCTTTGAGGGTATTTCTTTTGTTTATAACTTGTATTTTCAGCTATGCATTTGATAAAATCCATAGTATCACTTAATTGTTTATGTAAGTAATATTGAAGAAAATTTTATTGGCCTCCTACTCTTATTCTGTAGAAACTGCGTTATTTTCTGAACATAATTCTTTATTGTTGTTGCAGTCCCTTTTGGGGCATTTTTCAAGAAAACTAGGTGTGGGAGATCTGTTTAACCCACCTAGGAGGATTTTTTTTTGATATCCTCTTGGATTTAGGAATTAGATACTTAGATGTAAGAGATCCAAGTGCTGGTTTCAATTATTGTAGCAGCCATTCCTAGAAAATGAGTTTTCTAGTCATGCCTTGCTGACAGTTCCCATTTTGGGATATTACAGTGGTATTAGAGCATCTAACTTAGCACAGCCTGTGCTTTTCTTATTGGAAATCCAATATGTATTTTCATGGTGAGAAAATAACGATGAAGAAACATGGGTACATTTAAGACACAAAAGAAAAGGGTAAGATCCCTTTAACTGGAAGTTTGCAAAGGGGAGAGTTCTCTAAAACTCTTTCTCAAGCTTTGAATGAGATGAAAGAAGAAATCCGGGGAATGAAGAATGAGAGACAAGAAGATATTCATTAGTGAAATTTTGAGGTCTAAAATGGGCCTCTTAAGGAAATTATAAAATAATAGTGGAAATAGTAAAATAAGATTTGATTACGTCATAAAAAATTAGAGGGAAAAAAGGAAAAACTACTTTTCAACTCATATTATCAACTTATCTCCCAATTTTTTTAATCATATTTCAAGCGGGAGTACTCTTTGGATGCCAAATTTAATTCTTCATCAAAGGAGTACTCGTGTTGCATACTTTCGATGGACCTTGCTACACAGAAAATGAGAAATACATGAAAAACATGGTTGTAATCACGTTTTTTAATGTGTTTCTCATTTTTCATGTAGCAGGGTCCATAAAAAGTATGCAACATGGGTACTCCTTGGATGAGGAATTAAATTTTGCATCCAAAGAGTACTCCTGCTTTAAATTTGAGTAAAAACTTTGGGAGATAAGTTGAAAATACGAGTTGAAAAAGTAGTTTTATTATTTTATTATTTTTTAATCTTTTTACCCTTTTACTTAAAAAATGATGAATCATCCCCCATGGTTGACATCATCATCTTGAATCCTATTGGTTCTTATAAAGTATAATTTGGTTGTAAGTTTTTCTTATAAGGCCCATTTTAGAACTCAAAATTCCCCTAATGTTAATCTTTGCTCATGAAGGAAGCCCCACTACCTCATATGTTGGGTGTGAGCATTCAGCCACATCATCAGATCTATAACATTCTATCAGCCACTTTTTCATGAAGAAGAAAAAGAAGGAAGTAGATGTGCCAAAGAGAGAGACTCTTGGTGATTATTTGCAGGAGTATGAGGCTCAATATTCTAAGGAGTTCAAAGATCACTTGAACTTCTGAGGGTTTTGCAAGGTCAAGGAGGAAGGAAGAAGCAAGCAACATGGTGTGAGTAGATTATTCTTATCTACTTTTGATGGATCACCTAAATGTACAGCTAGGGCTTAGGTGAAGGAGCTAGACACCTATATGAAACAACATCAAGTTTCAGAAGAAGAAGCCATCAAAGTAGCAGCACTGCATTTTTAGGGTAAGGCTTATGCTTGGTGGTTGTTTGAGTATTTTTCCTTAAAGAATGAAAATACATCTATCTATGCAAGTTTCATTAGAAGAGTAGTGGAAAGGTTTGATGAAGGGTCTCATGAAACACCTTATATGGAGTCTATTAAACCAAGTAAAACAAAAATTTTGCATGGATTGGAAGGGTCCTTAAATTCAATTCCATTTCAAGGGGATGGAAACTTGCATGATGTTTTTCCAAAGGCAAAGTTCCCATTGCATGAAGATCTTTCTCTTCAAGAGGAATACATGGGTAATCCTCCTTCAAAGGAAGACCAAGATCTAAGGTCTCCTTTTGATGATGAGACATTCTCAACTATGGAAGAGAAGGCTGAAGATGATAACGCAGTCATACCAAGAGCACATTCTGGACCTCATGAAGAGGAAGATGGAGCACTTTCTCCAAGGAGGACAACTCTTGCACTCTTGCAAGAAGTTCCAAAGGATCTCACATATGGATATTGTGGCACAATCCATGTGTAGCATGTACCATCACCATCAAATGGTGAGATCTTGAAGATAGAAGAAGGAAGAGAGGAGGGCAAGCATCACTTGATGAGGAGCATATACCCCTCTCTGTTTCAGAAGTTTGATGCACAAAGGAGGCAGGAGGATCTGTGCAAGGAAGGCAACGAAAAATCTGTCCACACACATACACATCCTGCTCTATGCCTTGATGTCTCTTTACATGGAGGCATTCCATTGGGAAGACCTCTTAATGGGAGGAAAACTAAAGTGTTCTCTCAACTATGGGAAGCATATGCTTACTTGGATAAGGAGGGAGCTTTGGGAGAAACTAGAACAGCGCAAATAATCCTTCATGTGTTCAAAAGAGAGATCATCAATTTCCTGAATAGGACATTATTATCTCCCTCTCAGTTATTTGTGCTGAAAAAGGAGAAGTCATAAGTCTATGATGGCATGGACTTGATGTCATATGGAAAATCCATATCCTTGGGGCAGCCAATGATATTTTCTTTCACAAAAGAGATTTCTGATCATGACAAGAGGATATCAACACTCTTGCATGCATGGGCTACATTGAGGAAGTTTTGGAAGACAAGGAATTTCCAAGGGGAGGTTGATTTCCATCTACTTCAATCTTGTCTTGAGCAAGATCAGTTGCAAAAGAGGCAGCAAAATGGGGTTGGTAGTACTCCAACATGTGGCTTTTACATCAAGCATGTCAAGGAGGAGATCCATGCTATGGCAGGGGCTACATTGCAGATTTCTACAGCGATGTCATTGTTGGGGAGCCTAGATCCAAATTGGGATTCCCAACTTTTGATGGAATACTCCTAGGACATTTTCACATGTAAGGTTCTTGATGGGAAAACGATAGATGGGAGGTATAAAGTAGTTGAGGGAGTCATTTATTTCCATGATCAGATCTATTTGGCTAGAGACTCCAAGCCTAAGGAGAAACTAATTAATGCAGCCTATGAGATCCTGCTTTCAAAACCCACTGGTTTCATTAAATCATATCATACTATCTTAGATGGATTCATGTGGGAGAACTTTAAAGAGAATGTGCACTCTCATATGAGGAAGTGCATGGATCATTTTCTGGTTGAGGAGGAACATAAATCTTGGGAAGAGTTATCATTACCACCTCCTTATTCATTGAGTGTGAGAGGGAGTTCATCCATGAGTTACCTTGCTAATTTGAAACAAGTGTATGATAAACATTGTATTTCTGAACCTCATGAATTTATTATATACTTGCATTTTCTTAACACTCATGTGCAGGTCTTGGCTCCAAGAGGGGGCACCTTTCCTTATGGGCTTCATGAGCCACTTTGGGCCATGAACAATGGTGATGTTGGCCATTCCTTAGGATATATTAGAGAGATGATGCACTCTTCATGGTGTGATTCTTTAACACCAACCATCATACACCTTCTCCAAGCATGCAAGAAGGATGAGGCAGCAAACAAGTGTTGGGGAAGACACTTTTCATATCATATCCCATGGTAGTTAGGAGTAAAACTGTGCTGGTTGCACATGAGGGACCATTGTCCTTCTCCTTTATTGCATATGGCAGCTAGCATGACCTTAATTATGATCCCATATGTTGAATATGTTCTTATCTTTATTGAAAGATAGATATATTGGATGTGTCCTTGGGGAAAGAAATTTCCTACATTTTCTGCACTACATGTTCTAAGGGGAGCATGGGAAACTATATGGCCACTATAGTATATCACTTGTCTCTTTATGATGTGGACCATTTGATTTATTGGAGTACTTGGAGCATGCGTCTCATGAGAAATTGGGAGGAGCTTTATTATGAATTACCAAGCTAGGAGGTTATTCATTTCATTTGGATGATAGCATGGAGGTGGGAGTCCTTCATTGATGATGAAATTCCCCATGTTTTTCATCACTTCTATCTTGGAGAGGCCATTGATCAGCAAGGAGGTTTCCATATAAAAATTCCTTTCTTTCATGATGTGAGCCATTTGGTTTACCTACCAAAGGCCAAATTGCATACTTGGGAGGAACCATTGGGAGACAGGATTATTGAAGAAATTGTGGAGCAACGATGGAGACTGTTGAAGGAGGAGGCCACAAGAAGAAGAGGGGAGATTTTGCAACACCCTTGCAGTTTCTTGAGGACAAGCAACATTTGGGAGGGGAAGACTGTAATATTCCTAAATTATCATGCAGCTAATAGGAATATTGTTTTTCCTTTTAAAATCTGTTTAGATGAAAAAATGTACAAAGGAGGTTAATCAAACTCCTAATGAAGAATAAATCAAAGAAAAAAATGAAAAGGGATAAAACTTGGCTATGTAAATAAGCACCCTTATGTGTGAAAGGGGCTAATCATTTTTACTGGGTCAACTTTGACCAGATCTACAATGATGTATTGGAGGAGTGCTCATCAATAAGGCATATTGTAATTCTAGTTGAAGATATCTTGTGTGAAAAGGATGAGTCCAATGAAAGTGGCTTAGGGTTTTTAACACTCTCATCTTATAAAAGGAAGGGGAAGGTAGCATGAGGAGTTTTTTCATCATATGATCTTTATTATATTGTCTGTTTAGACCATATAGCTCTCTTGGCTGTTTAGCCTAGATTGCACATGATGTTTAACAGAGGAATTTCCTGTTTAGGAATTCCTCCTTTTCCCCTAGAGTAGCTCTTGGGAGAGTTTGTATTGCAAGGTCCACTATCTGGCTTGAAGGCAAAGCTTCTCCTTTCAATTACAACTCAGACCTAGTGAGGGTTTGGTTGTCTTTGCAAGATACAACAAATGGAGATTAGATATCTTCAGATCTAAGACATTTCAGTGCTCTTTTTCAGTGGAGGAGGCCTCTGCTCTATTGGAGGAAGTGAGTTGGAGTGCATGAGCTTCATTTTATGATCTTTTCATGTGGTAATTAGCTATCTATCCCCTACAACGCAGTTTCTACCCCAGATCTATGTTATTCTTGTAGGTGGTGTTGCAGGGAGTTTGGGTGCATCATTTGGAGAGATGATTTCTGAGTGTTGGGGATCTACCATTCACTTTGAGATCCATTGGAGGAGATCTAAACATTTTACCTCTAATATCTGATCTACATATTCTGAATACTTCAAAATTTCTGAATATTTCTGCAGATCTGCTTTCTTAGATCTCAGATCTATTGCTTATGGTTGGTGTGAACCCCAAAATTCCAAGGGGATAGCTCTTCTAGTGCATGGATCTGACTTCTTATTCATAGATCTTCTCTAGATCTGATATGTAACCTACAACAGTTTGCAGCCTAATAAAATAATGCTGTCTAGGCAGCTTCAGTCATTTATGTGGTTGCAACCCCACTTTGAGGGTATTTCTTCTATTTATAACTTTTATTTCCAGTTATACATTTTATAAACTCCATGGTATCACTTAATTTCTGCTGTAAGTACTATTTAAGAACATTTTATTGGCTTCCTGCTCTTATTCTGTAGAAACTACGTTATTTTCTGAGTAGAATTCTTTATTGTTGCTACAGTCCCTTTTGGGGCATTTTTCAAGCAAACTAGGTGTGGGAGATCTGTTTAACCCACCTAGGAGGATTTGTTTGTGATATCCTCTTGGATTTAGAACTTAGATACTCAGATATAAGGGATCCAAGTGCTGGTTTCAATTCTTGTAGTAGCCACTCTTGGAAAATGCGTTTTCCAGTCATGCCTTGTTGACAGTTCCCATTTTGGGATATTACACCTCAGGTCACAGAGGAGGACCCACTAGACTAGGGTAAAAATATAATCTTCTTGGTGACAAAACAATTTTATAGTCAAGATTAGTTAATGATATAGATCACATGTTTATCCATATTATATTCCCAAAACATTAAGTAAAAGTACATGATTTCAAAATGGTTAAAGTACCTTCTGAGTGGCGACCCACTTCCCTTCAAGAGGAATTCTAGATGGTGAGAGATATTTGATTGGTGAAAATGGTGGAGTGTGGCATATCATCAAATAATGAGAAAAGAAAGGGTTGTTGGTTGGACAAAGTAGGAGAAAATTTTATCCTATGGAATTACCCACTTTTGGTGGGGAATAGGCATAGAAGAGAGACAAGACATTAATTTTCACCCTTTGAGAATATAAGAGGGATCAATGTGTGATGATGAAAAAAATAAATTAGGCTTCCTTTATTTATATGATTTCTATTTTGTCTTATTTCCACTGATTTTACAATCAAATTCCTAAAATGAGTTTGCTTAAGTGTTCAACATGTGCGAGGTTACAAGCCAACCTCAATATAACTCAAAAAATTAACAATAAATGCCAAAATAGCCCACATGTGGGGGGAAATTATGTCCTCCACTATGACATCATCCTCCATAAATGCTCAATATTCCAAAATGAAGTCAAAAGTGTGCCATAATTTAAGGAAAATTTCAAAGTGTAATGGGTATGGCTCCAATACCATGATGTCAGAACCATTATGCCCTCTGTCACCCTTCTTGGGGAAAAATGTGCTATGCGACACCATTATTATGAAGTGTTGGAGTAAATAGGTGATATGCAGGCCCTACCATTTCATCTCAATGGAAATAACCATCTTCTAGGCTTCAAAACATGCAACACCCATCAAATAATGTTAAGGCCAACTTGGGGGCATCCTAGGTCAATCTAGGCACATCATTAATAAATCCAACTCTAGACCATTAGTGGCTCAACATTTAAACATTTTTAGGTACTCAATACCATGTGGAATCATCTCATAGCCCAATTCTCATCTTTGGAGGAGAAACGCTACATCATTAAGGTTAGAATGACTCTCATGACTAGGGTATAATGAAATGTTGAGTGTCATAGAAAGGGGGGAATAATCATGTATAAATGGATGTTTGTTGTTGTGATGACACCACCTAACAGTAACCTCTTAAGATCAAGTGAATTCAACAATCATTAGGGACAATAACCATTTATGTATCATACTGGACCATACCTAATGTTATGGGCACAAGAGTACTTTATGCAAAACTTACTTTCAAATGTCTAACTAGATCAGTACATGTAAATAAGTTACCTCACCTATATTAGTGATGGCTAGGTTTATCAGCCATTAGGTGTTTCTATCCCCCAAGGGGAGTGACATGTCCTAGGTTAGCCCATAAATCCATAGGTGTATTTGATAATGATGGTTACAGAGTTGGAAATACTCTAGGTATGTTCCATAGTCATGCGACCGGCTAATGGGGGTCCAATATCTCGAATGTATAGATGTAAGGAGGGAGAAATTGTGGTGGCATGAGCTACCCTTCCCCTAGCCTCCTCTTTCCACCCTTTGGTTCAACTTTTACTTATTTATGATTTTTCTTTATTCGGTACATAAATTAGGATCCCAAGCTTGTTTTTTTGTATTTTTCCAATACCCATTTAATATCAGGTAGTTTCTCACTCATTAAGGTTGGGAATTTTAAGAGTTCCTTTCTTTAGATAAAGCGTTAAATTCTTGAGGAAATTGGTGATGGCTAATGAGGGGGTTAGAGTTCATTCTACGATTTTTCCAATACACTACCCAAATGTCCCGACCATATTTTTCATTTTTAATTTTTATTTTATTGTGGACTTCTTATGCTTTTAGCACTAACCAAATGTCCCAACCATCTTTTGAATTTTACATTTTTATTTTATTATGTATTTCTTATGCTTTTACCTTTATTTTAGTTGCATCAAACTCTAGGGTTATGTTTATGGGCCTAGATTCAAGGATGTGAATGAAGGGTGCCAATCCTAACGAATAATGATCACTAGCCTAAAGAATGGAGATGGATAAGAGGGAAATATTGAACATGCTTAGTATGGATTACCTAGGACACACTACATAGATAAGTGCTTTCCCAATATTTACCTTCCTAAAATATTAAAGCCTTAGAGGATCTCCTATTGAACCATAGTCAAAGACTAACCTCTCAATTGAAATACGGGAACAATAACATGGTTGAGATCAATCAATCATATAGTTTTTCCCGTGATACATATCATAATGCCTATACATTAAATTAAAGAATACAATTACAAAATGGTTAAATTTTTCCTTGATATATGACCCATCGTATTTCAAGAAGAAATTTCCAACTCGAAGAGAAATTTGATCAAAGAAATAGGTGGAGGATCCTAGCTTCATGTTATGTGTTGTTCATGTAGGGTTGTTGGATGACTTGTTTTCCAAAGAGGAGAAAAAATTTCTCCTAGGGGCTACCCACTTTTTCTTGGGTAACAAGACTGACGAGCTCTTGATCCAACATGGAAGGCTCATAGAGTTTGATATTCTCAAAATTTACTATTCAGTAAATGCACATGCATGCAGTAAGAATTATTTTGTAAGAATTATCTCCCACCTTTTCCAATACTTCAAAAGAACCACACCAAAGATTCTTGATATTTTTACCATGAGCCTGTTGTCTTTCCTTGTTTAACTATATCGATACTTTGAATCGATTTTTGAATGAATTATGTATTATGTTTTAATCATGTTTGGCCTTGTATTTTTCTTGCTACTTTTTCAGCATCTCCTATACTTGCAAATGGATCTTCCTAATATTCTCAACAAATTTGTTTGCTCTTAATATCCTGTGAGGTCTTCCCTCACTCCTCCTTACTTCCCATATACAACATCTAAGGGTCAAGGTAATAAATATCCAAAACATGTTTTTGGAGGGTACTTATTAGTAGAAGTGTGGATTCTTATGTTATAAGAGTGTTGTATATAGATCCATTTTTTATCACAAATATTTGAATGCTTCTAATTAGAAACCCTCGAAAGTTGCACTAAAGTCTCGTTTACTAATTATAGGTACCCGTATATTTGTGTATGGAACTCTGTTGACCTATTTAACTTCACATACATTTTTTCCTACAAAATAGTCCAAAATGCACTGAGAAATATGATGTCACTTTTTGAAATGATGCTCCTTGGTATCCAAAAGTGCACCTAGACTTGTTCAAAGAAAAAATTTTCTACTTCTTACCCTTTTATTGTCTTTTACATGGCATGATAATTGCACATCTTATTGAACTTGTCAACTATCACAAACAATTAGTAATGTCCTTTCTTGGTTATTCATATACCTCCTATAAAATCCATGGAAATGATTTCCTAAGGGTGAGTGGGTACATGCAAGGGAAGTTATTGAATTTTTTTCCTGTAACTAGACTTATTGGTACAAAAAAGTATACATATTCTAATGTGCGATGCTAGATATTCTAGCATTCTAGGTTGATACACATGTCTCTATAAGTTAGCAACAAGCTTCCGAACACCAAAATTCACTACCACCTTGGAGGTGTAAGGGTCTTTGATAAGTCACAATCACTCCCCTTTAAGAATATAAATCTTGTCCAACTCGTAGAGTAACCAATTATGGAGATGATAGTAAATTTTTTTGTTACCATATTCTACATGAATTTGGACCTATAGAAGTTGAAACACGTCCTTAAATTTCTCATCTTCTATGTATTCCTCTCTATATGCATCATGGATGAAAGGCTCAATGTGCATCAAAGTTCCAAAAACTATAATTTTTTTTGTTGGTGGGCTTGAAAGAATTTCTCCAAACTTGTTTATGCTTCTCTTCTTGTACTTGATTATTTTTACCCACCAAAAGTAGGTGACCCCATAAAATAAATTTTTCTCACATCATCTCTATCATCCTACTGCTAACAACCCCTGACAACCACTAGTAGCCAATGATGATGTTCCATTCATATTTCTGCCTCCTGCATCAGTCATATGTTTCCTCACCTGCTTGGAAAGAGCACATGTTGGAAGGTGGGATTCATATCAAAAGGTACTTTATTCATTTTTTAATTGGGTGCTTATGCTTGTTTTTATTTTTGGCATTTGTTCCGTAACCTCAAATGGGGCGTTAATATTTCATCCTAGTCTAGTGGGAGCTCCTCCAATGACACAATGGGTATATGAGGGGCACTAATTGGGAAGCCCTTATTGAGGTAGTGTAGTCATGTCTCTACCTATTTCATACTTACCACTTTCCATATTACATCACAAGCCCTATATTCCAACTCCCTTCTTCAAGTTCAACAGAGCATTGGTTCTTTGGGATTTGGAACCATACGTCCTCATATCTGGGTAGGGCCCAGAACTTGTCCCTTGGAGGTTGATGTAGTGAAAAGAAAAAGAAAAGACATAGGAAACAAGAAAATACAAGATAAGATAAAAATGAAAAATATGGTTGGGACATACACATTATCATGCGGGAAAAAGCCTAGCATGATCTCTACCTCATTATGGCCATCATATGATTCCTGAGCACATGTTTCTCTTCATATTATGAGAAGTAACCCTTGTAGGTACTAACCCTTGGTGGGAAATGAGCTACTTCACCATTAAGGGGGTAATAAATTTTATGCATTGTACAAATAAAGCTCTAACCCTTTGAACTACGAGTAGTAATAGAAAGAAAACTAAAGAAAAAGCAGAAGGAACACAAGAGGGGTGGAGAAACAAAGGCTGAGTTGGTAACTCATGTATCCATTATTTCTCCCTCCCAACATATATGCACTTAGGATGAGGAGCCCATAATAAATAGTCCCTTTGACCATGGTACTTTTCCATGAAGTCTTCTCCCCTCTGTTCCATCATCATTCACATGACACCTATCAATTGAAGGGTGGAGTAAGGACATGCCACTTACCCTTGATGGTTGGGAACACCTAATTAGGTGGTCTATTAGACACTCCTACTTAGTGGGGGTAGAATTACTATGATTTTGAAGCCTTAATTTTGGAAGGTAAGACTTATTCTAAGTGTCAAATCACCCTTTTATTTTAAGCTTAGTTTACTTATATTAAAAAATTATTAAATGTACCTAATGATGCAGTTGGTAGCACTGTATATTGTGTGTAATTTCCATGTGGTTACACAACCATGACTTAGGAAACTTAAGTGGGGCTCAAGTATTTTAGAGAAGCATATGGATGCCAAGAGGTAGAGTATTGAGATCCATGGTTATTTGAGATGAAGTAGAGCATGACACATAGCCATGGTGTAATATTCCAAAATTTTCTGACAATAATTTGGAATATTAATTTTCACTGATTTCACCTAGGAGGAGAATAAATGGGTAAGGAGGCTCATGAATAGTGATAATCTCAATAAAATCCCTCATAGTATGAATGAGGATCATCTTTGGAGCTGGTTTTCACACCCTTATGTGTGAACAGGGTAATTTGCAAGTGGACAAGGTCAAGTTTGACTAAGTCAAAAACGCTAGGCCAAGAGGTGGAGCACACTTAGAGAAACAACACAGTATGAATGGGAAGAGGGTTATTTGGTGGAGGAAACCTTAATGAGAGTGGGACCCATGGAGAGGGGTTCTCACTTTTTTAAAAGGAGGGCAAGGCAACCATTGTTTCTCATGCTTGTATTATTCATCTCATTGTCTATTCGGACAATTGTGCATTCTTTGATGTTTAGAAAGAGTTTCCGGGAGGAATTCCTGTTTAGGATTCCTTCTCCTTCTTGAGAGGCCTCTTGAGGGATTGCATTGATTTTCCTCACATCTAGGATTGAGGCCAAGCATCCTCCATCAAGGAAGCATTATTTATGTAGCATATTGATGTTGTGTTGCTGGGTGTTGCAGTGAGGGTTCACTACACCACTTCCATCAGCTATTTTTCAGAGGAGTCTCTCTTCCCTTTGGGAGATCATATTGGAGGCATTCTTGAGCATATTTCAGACTTTGGCATCAAGGCCAACTCATTCCCTAGCCCTACAATGCAATTCCATCCAGTGAATGCATTATTTTAGAGGAGAATTTGTAGTGGGGCTCTTGCAGATTGTTGGAAGGTGAGATCTTTAGTGAAGGGATCAGCCTTTCACTTGAAAGATCCACTGGAGGAGGCATATTCAGTTTGGGCATCATCTACAACCATTTCCATCCAGTTCTATTTCTGAGTTGCTGCTGCTACCTAGCAACTCCGAAATTTTGCAGTTTTTGTATTTTATTGCCAATCCTTCCAGGATTGACATGAGGTAGACTTTGGGAGCTGATATCTTCACTCCCAATGTTGTAGTGGACCATATATTGATTTATACATGTATTTGACATATATAGCATGCAGTTTCTCTATAAAAATGCGTTGTCATATCTTGATATACATTGTGTAGCATTAGTTTTGTCATGATCCATGTACTTGTTTCTTTAGGTTGAGCATTGCCTATCTTGTGTAACATTTCCTCAAGATATTGTATTCATTTATTGCTGATATTTCTTAATTAGATAGCTATGGATTTCTCTCATGTTTTTATGAGTTGAGTGTTTCTGCTGCTCCATTATTGTGTTTGCATATTTTTGGGTCTCCAACTTTAGAATATCTTGAGATATTCTCATTGTTGTAGCATTTTCCTAATTTGGGATATTACACATGGGCACCTATAACACTCATAATGTTCTAGCACTTTGCCCTACATTGATGACTTTTATGGGAAGATGCACCTGGACTTAGCATGCCCCCAACCAAATTAGCACTTCATGAGGGATTGGCAGTTTATCCATGGCCCAGAGGAGGATGGTATCACACCTTCTGACATGGAAGGGATAACACCACCTTGAGATGTTGGAAACAATGTTAATACTGAGAGGGGGGTGAATCATTATTAAGGCTAATTTTCAATCCATTACACAAATTTTTTTTCTTGTTCAAAATTGGAAACCATCCATATAATCAAAAACAAAAAATAATATGGTAGCAATAAGAAATCAACATTCAAACACACACCATGAGAATCATACACAAGGGACATAAGGTTTTACGTGTAAACCCCTTTGGGGAAAAACCATGAAAGCTTATTGTTTTTATTGATGTAAAATAAGAGCATCTACTTTGTTATGTCATCAATGTGATTTATGAGCCACCACTCATAGGAAGCACCAACTCCCCTTGTTTGTTTTCTAGCACCCACTAGCAAGAAGCACCAACCCCCTCCTTTCTATAGACACCTCTCCAACTTACCAGAAGCACCATGTGAAGCATAAAATTCAAGGCTTTGTTGCAAGCACCAACTTGCAGAAGGCACCAGCCCCAAAACCTTCTCAAGCACCCACTAGAGATGGAAGCACCAATTTCCCGTGTGCAAGCACCAACCCACACTCAATAAGGAACTAATTTTCACTGTATATGGAAACCACTATGCCTGAATTCATATTTTTTTTATCCTGTGCTCACATTTTTGCAACCTACTATTCTTCTTAACAGTAGTCACTAACCATAACCCATTTTCCACACTCCAGCATCAACTATTCCCAGCCCTCTTCTTTCAAAACATACATTCAGCTCTCGACCTTCTACTCTCAACTGCTTGCATTCAGCACTCAGCCTCTTCGATCCATAAGCTCTCTCTCTCAGCCTTTCTCACTACATCACTACACTACTCTTGACCCTCTACACATGCACTCTTGACCTCTTCTCACATAGAAATAGAGACTCTCTTGGGGACATTTTTCTGCATAGGAGCTCTTAGCCCTTTCACACAAAACAAACTCACTTGGCCTGTCACACAATATAGCATACACACATTGTTATCACACCACATCTCACTCCACTCTAGTGTTTTTCCCCCACTTTTTATCATCTGAGCTCTTGGGTTTTGTTCCTCAGATGCACTTCACTTGATGGTGCCATTATTTCTTATATCTACACTTTTTGAGTGTACCTAGGCATGACTATCCCATTCTAATGTTGCCTATGAATTGGTATCTACCAATGTATTAAACATGGGAATGGCCACCCGACTATTTAATCATTCTGAGAATTAATTCTCAATCCACCTGCACACTTCAACCAGGCACAATCCTTTCTATGAATAAATCTCCTTCTCACTTAGGCTCTCCATGTTTTTTCATTTTCACATAGCTCATATGAAATTTGGCATGGATTCTATGATATCTATTTAATTCACTGAGGCATGTGTTGGAGCACAGAGATGGCTTGTTTCAACTCACGAAAAACCCAAAATCCTTTCTAAAAATCATGGTTCTGTTGGAAATATTGTCATTGATGGAAAAGGTATAGAAAGGAGCAACACCAGAATCATCGTTGATGGCAAAAGATCAGAGAAGTAGCCATTATAAGGCAAAGGAGAAGCAATAGAAGTATAACCTACATAAGAGAGAAGTAGAAAAGAGGAAAAGGAGCAGCATGGAGAAGCTTTAGCATGATTATTTAAGGAAAAGAAGTAGCAAAAGAACAAAGGCAGTTAAGGAGGTTAAGGCAACGAAAGGAAATGAAAGGTGCTAAAGGCAGCAAAGATACAACAAAGAAGCAGATACATCAGAGGCAACAGATGAAGTAGAGAGGCAAGTGAATTTATTCAGTGCACAGATGATTAAGCGAAGAGAAAGCAGCGAGAGCCGAGAGACAGAGAGGGCTTTAAAAAATATAAAAGGGTAGATGTCGAGTGTGATAAATCAGGAAGACATTCAGTAACAAAGACAAGCTCAGGAATAAGCACAGGAGGAACAATGTGGAGAAATTGGTGTTACAAAGCGGGACAGTGTAAACAAACGAAAAATCGACTAAGGCAAAGCATCCTTTGAAGAAGTCCATGGGAGGCGAACTGACAGTCAGGATTAGATCGCAAATATAAAGGTGAAATATGGACGGCAGAGATCAAATCACGTCAGGAGTGATGTCTCAAATGAAAAAATTTAAAATTTAAGTGTTAAGACGTCGCATGGTAAGTTAAAGTAGTTGCGATGCGAAGTGGAGAAGGGACACATGGTGGCATAGCACAATATCACAAATCGCATGAAATAGAGTTAACCACTAAGTTAAATGGTTATAATTTGTGAGTTTTGAAGTACGTTAGATGACGTGGCCTCGACCCCACAGATCGTAGGAATTTACGATGACGTGGCAGTGACATGGTAGGGTGACATGGCATGATGACGTGGACATCACCCGCATACCGCACATCATAGCACTTAAGGGATAGCAGGAAGGCGACTTCAAGTTAAGTTAAAGTTTTTGTGATGCGAAATAGAGGGACACATGTTGACCTCGCGTAACATCACATCCTGCAAGAAATAGGGTGTAACTTCAAGATATCGCAAGGAATGTTATTTTTGTTGTGATGTGGTAAGGTTCAAGTGACGCGATGCGATGAAGGGAGTCCACATGGTAGCACCACACATGAGCACATATCACATATCACACGGTTTATGGTTTATCGCTATTGATAGAGTGGGAAACTTGCGGGCAAGTATTTGCGATGTATTGTGGTTTGTTCAAGGTACTATGGGACCCTATAAGCCCTGTTCCATGTATATACACGTTTTTTGATTGTTAAACGTATGTATGTTGAAAAAAATCAGAATTGTAATACTCCGCTGAGTTAAAAGGGAGTTCTATGTGGGCCATATCCCACAGGTCACAAGGAAAAACGTGAACGCATAGAAAAGGATTGGGAGCTCATGCGAAACAATGTTGTGGCAGTAGGGAAAATGAAAAGGCTGAACGCGGAAGAAAAGGACTCATAAAACAAAAGAAAAGGGCAGTTATGCATCAAAGTTTGAATATAACAACATAAATAGAAAATACAAAAGGACAACAAGTAGAAGAGGATGAACGCTCAATAAATCTAAGAAACTGAAAGGGATGAGTAAATAATTTATTTTAATTGTAAATTTGCTATTTATTTTTATATTTTTTGTGATGCAAAGGCAAGTCTTCGGTAGGCAAAACAAAACTCCAATGTAATACTGAAATGAGTACATAGTATTGTAACATCCTGAATGTGCTGAGTGATAAAATGAGAAGGTGGAAGGAAAAGAGTCATACCTGGTCATTTCATATTCCCATATGGAATGCAAAAAACTATAAGGTGATCTCTATAAATTATGTTATTGTAATATTCATAAGGAGGAAAGAGAGTTGAAGAATAAGAAGACGACAGAGCAGATAGAGAAGCTGTGTAGATCTAGAGATGACATAAGGCAGATATGAAGGCTGGAGGATAGTAGTGAAGAAGGAGAAGAATAGAGTTGATATCTAGATAAATAAACATTTCATTGTAGTGTGAGGAAGTTGGTGTTTCCATATCAAGTTTTAGCTTGATAAATGTCCAGTTGTAGCTGGCTGAGGTAGGAGCCTCCTGTGGGTTGTAGCCTGCAAAAAATAGATGGGAGTTGGAGCTTCCTTGCAAGTTGTAGCTTATAGAATTGAGGTCATATCCTCCTGTAGGTTGCAGCCTATAGAAAATCAGTGGTGAGAGGGAGTTGGAGCTTGCCTTTGCATCACAACAATAATAAGATGTGGTTTTCTCCCATATGGGTTTACACTTATATCTATTGTCTATGTGCATGATGATTATGTGTTGATATTATTTATTTAATCTGCTTAATACATGCTTCTCACTTATTAAGATTGCTATTCCATTATACATTAAGTTTATCATGAAATAAATGTTTAAATGAGTGTAAAAGAAAGTTTAAAAGACCATGAATGCATTAAAATGATTCACCCCCCCGTGCTCTCAGTTTAACTAAGGGTTCAAAAATTTGTATTAGAGCCAGTTCCTTCTGTATGAGTTTAAAAACTGGAAGGAGATCCTAGGTCTGCAAGATGGCTAGCCTAGAAGGATGCTCAGCAAATAGAGCCCCATTTTTTACTGGCACAAACTATGCTTTCTGGAAAATAAGAATAGGGACATACATAATGTCTCTAGGAATAGAAGTTTGGGTTGTTGTGGAAGAAGGATAAGCTCCAAAGGATACTGACACAGAAAAATATGCCAAAAAAAATTTCATAGCCAGTGTAAAAGCCATGAATGCACTTTTGAGCAATTTGTGTAAGTCTGAATTTATCAAGTTAATGCATAGTGTGACTGCCAAAGAAATCCAGGATACATTGGAAAGTATCCATGAGGGAGATAAAAAGGTGAAGGCGGAAAAACTACAAGCCTGTAGAGCTCATCTTGAAAATGTAAAAATGAATGAAAAAGAAGATGTAGCCAACTTCTTCTTAAAGGTTTTAGAAGTTGTGAATAACATGAAATATCTAGGAGAAACTATTAAAGAATGTGTAATTATACAAAATACATTGAGATCTTTTCCATCCAGGTTTAACCCTAAGGTTTCTGCCATAGAAGAAACAACTATCTGGGAAAAATTCACCATGAACCGGTTGCTTGGAAACTTGAAGGCCTATGAGATGAGACTTCCAAAAGGGAAGTCAAATGTGAGGGAGGCAGCCTTTAAGGTAGATAAGTGCAAAGGAAAAAAGGAAGATACTTGCTCCTGCTCTGATGAAGAAGAGGTCAAATTTGTCAAAAGATTAGATAGAGGCACAGGCAAGTATAAAGGGAAACTTCCATTTAAATTCTTTAACTATGGAAGAGTGGGGCACTATGCATATAAATTTACTCATAATAAAATGGAGAATCAGTTAAGAGGGAAAGAGAAAACCAATTTCAGCAACAGGCCGAAAGGGAATAGATTTAACCAAAGATATTTCTATGTTCAACAAGACATCGGTTCATCTGAGAGCCTAGATGACTCCCCCAATGAAGAGGGAACATCAAAATTCATTCTGATGGCCAAGGCAGTGCTTGAGAAAGATCTCCTGGAATTTGAAGTTGAAGGTGAGGTAGATCTTGTGGGGGAGTTAATTAGTGCCCTGGACGAAATAGAAAGACTTAAACTCAAGTGCAGAAAATAGAAAGACATTCTCCTGAAATATGTAAAAGAAGAATAGAATTCAGAAAACCTCATTTAGTTGAAATTATAACTTGAAGAAGCTAAGAAGGTGGAAGACATTCTACTAAAGAAAACTAAAAATAAAATTCAGGAGCAAGAGAAATTGGAAGAATAAGTAGTATGCCTGATAAAGAAATTAGCAAACACCCAAAGGGAATTATCTATGAACACTCCACAAATGACAAGCTCTGAACAGTTGGATAAAATACTAAATGCTCAAAGATCTCCTCTCATAAAGGCTGGGATAGGTTATGAAGGAGAAACCAACAAATCCAAGGTAGAAAATAACAAGAGTATCATAATTGTAAAATATGAAAAGGATAGTGAAGCAAAAAAGAGGGATTCCACAAAATTAGAAACCAACAAGACTGTGATATATAACGAATAAAATAGGAACAAGCAGCAACCTCAAGTGACAACGAAAGAAATGAAGATACAATCAACTGAAAAAGACTCATATGCTCCTGAGGATGAATTTAACAAATTAGGAAGATGTGAAAGGAGGTTTCTTCTTCCTGTGGGAAGTTTCACTTGCTTCGCCTGCCACAGACCTGGAAATATTGTGACATACTGTAAGATAAATTAAATCCATTCCAACTAGCAAAAGATGCAACAACCGAAAAGATTACCTCAAACAACTCTCTCTGCTAGAGACATATACTACTTCCATGGGTATTGTTTTTATTGTAAGGGGCTCGGTCATAAAGCCATGGAGTGCAAAATGTATGGACAAAGACTAGTGCATGAAAAATCAAGGAGAATTATGAACAGTGGAGAATTCACTTGTATACATAATCCATTCCTAAATATAATAAAATGCTTTGGCTACCATAAAATTGGGCACAAGTCTCACAAATTTCCTCTCAAAGACTGTGGTCCATCTCCTTAGGAAAGCTACCAAACAAATAGTCACATGTAGTGGAAAAAGAAGCTAAATATGTGTGATTTGGTTCTAATAGCTCAAGATCAGAAAAAGAAAATGGTATATGGATAGTGGATGCTCAAAGCATATGACTGGAGACTGAAGCAAGTTTATAACCTTTGATGAAAATAAATATGGAAATGTAAAATTAGGCAATGATAAAGCAGGGAAAATTAAAGGAAAAGGCTCAGTCAGTTTGAATAATGGAAGAGGAGAGGCTCAAGATGTACTATTTGTGGACGGGATGAAAGCCAATCTGTTGAGCGTCGGTCAAATGTGTGATAAAGGTTGTGAGGTCCTTTTCAGAGCCCAAGATTGTGAAGTAAGGTCTATCGCCATTGGAAAGACCTTGATCAAAGGTGTTAGAACAAAAATTAATGTCTATATAGTAGAAGAAGAGAATGAAGCATACCACATAAGAAAAATTGATGAATCATGGTTATGGCATAGAAGATTGGGACATCTAAACTTTCACCACATCATCACTCTGAGCAAGAAGAATGCTGTTAGAGATATGTTTGCAATAAAGAAGCCTCCAAATACCATATGTAAATCCTGCCAACTGGGCAAGCAAACCCGCACATCATTCAAGGCCAAAGATCAACTATCTACAAGTAGGCCACTTTAGCTTGTACACATGGACCTGTGCGGACCTTCAAGAACTAATGCACCAGGTGGAGAATATTATTTTATGCTGATAATAGATGATTTTACCAGATTGATGTGGGTGAAATTTCTCAAATATAAACTAAAATGTTTGAGAAATTCAAGATCTTCAAGGCACTAGCAGAAAATCAAATAGGATACAAGCTAAAATGCATCAGATCAGACATAGGAGGTGAATTCATATACTATGCTTTTGCAGACCTGTGCAATGAATATGGGATAAAACAAAAGTTTACAATTGCAGGTATACCTCAACATAATGGAGTGGTAGAGAGGAAAAACAGGTCAGTACAACAGATTGCTAGAGCCATGATGCATGAAAGTAACATTCCCCAAACCTACTGGGAAGAAGAAATACACACAATCGTTCACATTCTTAACAAAGCTCATCTAAGACCAAATTGTGACAAGATTCCATATGAATTATGGCATGGGAAACCAACATCAATCAAGCACTTTAGAGTCTTTGGCAGCAAGTGTTTCATAAAAAATAATGATGAAAACATGGGGAAATATGATGCAAGAGCCAATGAAGCAATATTTTTGGGATATGCATCCAAGAGTAAGGGACACAGGTGCTACAACAAAAGACTGCACAAAATTGTGGAAAGAATTGATGTGAGATTCGATGAAGATATACCAAACAAACCAAGAAGCACAAGCTCCACCAATCCTCCAGATGATCATGAAGATGAGAACCAAGATAATGATGAACAAAGTATGACAATAGAAGATATTGAATTAAACTCAAAAGGTCCCTCAAGACACGCTCAGAAGAACCATCCAGAACATAAAATCATTGGGGACAAAAGTGCAGGAGTCCAGACTAGAAGACAACTAGTTGAATAGACAGGGGAAGTATACCTAGTCATGTTGTCACAAATAGAACCAAAGAAGTTTGAAGAAGCCAACAAAGACAAAATCTAGGTAAATGCTATGAATGAAGAACTATACCAAATTGAGAAGAACAATACCTAAGAGTTAATGCCAAGACCCACTGGGAAAAATTTCATTGGCACGAAATGGATATTTAAGAATAAGATGAATGAACAAGGGCAGGTAATCAGAAATAAAGCCAAACTTGTATGCAAGGGATATTATGAAATCGAAGGACTTGATTATGATGAAATATTTGCCCTTGTAGCAAGAATGGAAGCAATCGGAATTTTTTTTGCCTTTGCATGCTATCATGATTTCAGGGTATATCAAATGGATGTGAAGTCTGCCTTCCTGAATGGAGATTTAGAGGAAGAATCCTACATGGAACAACCTGAAGGATTCTCCTTAACAAATAAACATGAATATCTGTGAAGTTTAAATAAATCCTTATATGGTCTGAAACAAGCTCCTTGTGCATGGTATTCAAGGCTAGACAAATACTTACAAAAACAAGGGTTCAAGAAAGGAGGAGTAGACAACAATTTGTACATAAAGGCTGATGAAAATGAACTCTTAATTGTAGTGGTATATGTAGATGACATCATGTTTGGTAGCAAAAAAGATGAGTTAGCAAAAGGATTTGCATAAGAGATGAAATCATAATTTGAGATGTCTATGATTGGAGAGCTCACCTTCTTTTTATGACTTCAAATTCTATAAAAGAACACAAGAATATTCATTTCACAAGAAAAATATGTAAGAGAAACGTTGAAAAGGTTCCAAATGGAATACTGAAAACCTGTGTCAACTCCCATGATCACTAGATGCAAACTATGTGCTGATGATGGATCTGTAGATGTAGATCAAAGACTTTACAGATCCATGATAAGAATTCTGCTCTACCTAACTGCCTCTAAACTAGACATTATGTTGGTAGTAGGACTTGTGGCAAGACATCAAGCAACACCAAAATAAAATCACTTGCTAGAAATAAAGAGGATATTTAGATATCTGCAAAGAACTGCACATTATGGCCTATGGTATCCAAAAGGAAAAGACTTCACATTGACAGTATACACAGATGCAAATGGGGCCAGATGTGTGGATGATAAGAAAAGAACAAGTGGAGGTGCATTTTATTTTGGAGAAAGTCTGGTGGCATGGCTAAGCAAGAAGCAAACTTCTGTCTCTCTATCTACAACAGAAGAAAAATACATAGCAGCAGTAGCCTATTGCACATAGGCAATATGGATGAAACAAACTCTCCAAGACATGAAGATAAGCATCTATGAACCCATTTCTATCAATGTGACAATACTAGTGCTATAAGTATATCAAAAAATCATGTACTTCATTCGAAACCAAAGCATATCCCAATAAAGTACCACTTCCTCAGAAAACAAGTAGCACAAAAGATATTGAAGTTGGAGTATGTACCAACAAAGGAACAAAGAACAAACATATTCATAAAACCTCTTGCTAAAGAACCATTTGAATATTTTATAGACAAACTAGGGGTAGTGTCTGCAGATGTTACTCTCTGATATGATCAGAAATTAAAAAAAATGTATATATATATGTAATTTTGAAAATACACCAGCAAAGGCTGCAATACAAGGAACGATATCAGTGCAGTAGAAGTGATAGTGAGTATTAGATAAGAAAGCATCATTCTAGGGGGAGAGCAGGCAATAAAAGTTGTCATAGAAGAGCTAGAGCAATAGAGTAGTGCATGGTACAGGTCCTCAAGATCATAGTATTATGAAAAGATAGAAACCACAATGGGAAATGTGCAACCCTTTGCCATTGATGTCAAAGGGGGAGGAAAATAAAGCAGAGGAAGAAAAGACACCTCTTAGAATGAGAAGGGGACGAAGTCCTGGAGGAAGTATTGGAGTATTGCCATCAATTCCAAAGGGGGAGAATGTTTGAAATATTGTCGTTGGTGGAAAAGGTACAGAAAGGAGCAACAACAGAATCTTCATTGATGGAAAAAGAGCATAGAAGCAGCGGTTATAAGGCAAAGGAGCATCAATAGAAGTATAACCTAAAGCAGAGAGAAGCAACAAAGAGGCAAAGGAGCAACATGGAGAATATTTAGCATGATCATTTAAGACAAATAAGAAGAAAAAGAACAAAGGCAGTTAAGGAAATGAAAGGAAATGAAAGGCACCAAAGGCAGTAGAGATACAACAAAGAAGCAGATACAACAGAGGCAGCGGATGAAGCAGAGAGGCAAGCGAATTGTTTCAGCGCACAAATGATTAAGCCAAGAGAAAGAGGCGAGAGCCGAGAGACAAAGAGGGATTTAATCAGTATGAAAAGGATAGATGTCAAGTCTGATAACTCGGGAAGACATTTAGTAACAAATACAATCTTAGGAACAAGCGCAAGAGGAACAACGTGGAGAAACCAGAGTTACAGAGAGGGACAATGTAAACAAACGAAAAATTGACTAAAGCAGAGAATTATTTGAAGAAGTTCAAGGGAGGCGAACAAAGAGTCAGGATTAGTGTAATATTCCCAATTTTTCACATGATATTTGGAATATTAGAGTTCTTAATTTTCTTAATGAATTAAGTAAATAAAAGGGTGGAGGGACAAAAAATCCTCAAGATGAATAAATATCCACTTTTTATGTGTGAATGTGGATTGATTAAGCATAAATCTACATAATGGAGTAGTGGAGCAGCTACTAATGTGAATGGAATGGAGATCATGTCTTATTAATGAGATAGATCATGGAGGTTGAAGCAATAAATTGAGATCCTGGAGGGAATATAATGAAAGATCACAAAGAATTCATGTTGAAGTGATGGAGGAAGTGGTGCATTTAATGCACACATGATGGAGAGGGTGCACATTGCATGTGAATATGATGGAGGACTTGGAGAGACAACAAAGTCAAACATGGAGGATTATTTCCACATGCACAACGCAGTTTAGAGGTGGGCTAAGGCATGGGAAGGATCATAAAATATATAAAGGAGATGAAGGAAACATTGGAGGCATGCTTTTGATTATTCATTTGGAGATCTGTTTAGATATGGAATTGTCATTTGACATTCCATGCTTTCTTTGGCTGTTTAGCTAAGATTGAAAGTGTTGATTAGCACTGGGTGTTCCTGAGAGGGAATCCCACCTCTTTCCTTGAGTGATCTCTAAGGAAGAGGGTTGTACTTCATTCATCATCAGGCATTGGTGCCACCTTATTTCCATTCTCTGCAGAACTCCTACCTTCAGGAATTACACAATTTATGAAGATCAATTTGGGAGGTGGTGGTTGTCTTCAGTATTTCAGCTAGAGAATTGGTGTAGGATTATTCCTATCACCTTGGGCTTGAAGATCAACATTCCCAGGGCTTAATTTCAGATCTAGCACCAGGCCAAATATTATTGACCTCCTATAAGTAGCAGTCCCATCAAGGATTGTGCAGTCCATCATTGCAGATCCAAAGGAGGAAGGAAGTTATTAGTATTTCAACTAGTAATCCTGTGAGGGATCATCCCTTCACCTTGCCATCACCATTTCCATCAGCCTAAAGCTTATTGCATCAAATTTTAGTAGGAATAGAGCCTATCCCTCTTGTACAACAAAGTTACTATAGCAGCTGCATATTCAGTTGCTGCAACTTGAAGGAGGAAGAAGAGGAGACAAGATCTCAAGCTCCTAGCTTGTAGATCTGAAGGAGGGATCAACCCTCAAATCTTAGATCTGTTTGTATAACATATTGCAGCCATATTTGTATCAGATCTAGCTTAATATATTCATAAACCATCAGTCAAAGGATCAAACCCTAGGAGGGTGATTTTCCAAAGTTGTAGATCTGGAAAATCCTTTGTGGGTTATCTTAGGTTCCCATCACATTGGCCAGATCTTGAATATTGGCATCACCAAAGCTCCTGAGCTCCATAGATCTGAATTTTATATTTCAGTAGCTTAATGTACATTAGAAGCAAAAGGGACAACACATTATTACTTCCTGTAAGCTCACCAGTTACATAGTGCTATTTGTATCATGTTTGCAGGGTGATACTAGGCCATCTCTTTGGCTAGATTCCCTCATATTTTGTACATTATGTAATTGAATCCTCTCCATATAATAAAAAGGCTCAACTTCTCTGTATATTCTGTTGTTGTCTTTGGATTTATTATTTAGTGAGTTGCAGTCCTTATATTGTGTTTCAGTATTACTGCATTCTCCCTTTTGGAATATTACAGTGGTATCAAAGCATGATCTTTGGCTCAGCTTGTGGACACTTCATCTTTTGCATCAAAAGAAGAAGCAGATAGATGAGATCTATCATGAAGGAGGATTGTAGTTTTTCCACTCCTCTCTTTCTATCCATGCAATATCTCTCCAAATAGGTCAAACAAATGAAGAGAGAAAGGAAAAAAGAGGATCCAAGAAGAATATATGATGAGGAAGGTCCAAGCACTTCCTATCAGCAACCAAGAAAACCAGAGAATATTAGATCTCCTCATAGATATACTATGCCCACTTTCTTTGAAGAAGGTGAATGGTATAGCAATGAAGAAATAAAATAACCTGAGACTCATGAGACTCTCAGTTTGTATCTTGAAAAGTACAAGGCACAATCTAGAGCATTCAAGGAGAAGCTAACTCTCCAACAATTCTTCAAAATCAAAGAAGCAAAAGGATCCTATAACAACAATATAAGAAAGAGGCACAATAGATTCTATTTTCCTACATTTGATTGACCTTCCTCAAGCACTGTTAAGGCTTGGAGGAAAGAGTTAGATACATTCTTCAGGCTACATCCTGTAGCTGAAAGAGAGGTTGTTCAGATGGCAGCACTTCATCTTTTAGGTGAAGCCAATGATTGGTGGTTTGGTCACATAGATCATGCAAAGGTGACTAAATATTCAGATTTCTTTCACAAGTTGAGAAGGAAGTTTGATGTGAGAAAACCATAGATGTGTCACAAAGAGACATTTCCTAAGGAAAAAAGGGAGGATGTCATTCTTATCACTCTGGATAAGGGGTCACTACATTCACCACCAGCTGTAGAAGTACTTGCATCCAGAGAAGAGACACTTGCAACTTTGCAAGGTAGTCTTGAGCTCTTGACACATAGAGTCCCATGCACGATTTAGGAGATGCATGAGGAAGAGGAGGTAGATTTTAGCACTGGTACACTTGGAGAAGAGAATCCATCACTCTTACCAGCAGTTGGAGACACCATTTTCCTAGTTGGAGGAACTCTTGTTGTCTTGCAAGAGGTTCCTGCACATTAGTTGATCCAAGGTATGCATGCACTTTCATCACATATTGTTTCAGTATATCTTATTGAAACTTACGGGGACATGAAATCAGGGCCAATGCATAACCAAGGGTTAGAACAAAATGTTGATTTGAAGCAACAACATATCACAGTGCAAATGACCCTTGATCTAATCAAGGAGGAGATGAATATCTATCTTAGTTCATCATTGTTGAGATACATTCAACCCTTTGAGGTGAAGTGTAGAGTTTCAGAAGATGGGATAAGCATGATCGTATGTACAATAGCAGGCTATGAGTTCAGCATTGTGCCTTGCCATGAAACAACATATGTACCACCATGCAGATCTACAACATTGTCACTTAGTGATAATGAAGGGGCCCCATTATTCTTGGAGCATTATGAAGGTAGCTTCAGTCATGAAGTAATGGAGGTTAAGATGATAAATGGTAGACATATTGAAATGAGGAATATTTTATCCTTTCTAGATGATACTTTCTCAATGAGCATCTCACATCTCAAGAGAAACTTCTACCTACAGTAGATCCAGAACCTCACTGGTTTTGGGAGGCCATTGATGAGAAGAAGGTCTCATTAAGAGATCTCAATGGAGGGGCAATTCAACATTTCATGGAGTGCAAAGATCTTCATTAGTTTAAGGTGGATGGTATTCTACAAAGGGAGGATACCATGTTTATGCAGAACATCATTCATCATCCACAAGGGGATGATTGGGTGAGGATGATAAGCAAGGGGTTGCAAGACCACTTGCAGATATATTACATGGGCCAGCAAGAAGCTTGGTTACGCTGGTTGCTCTTGGGTGAGTTTGGTTACTAACCAAAGGCTCCTATTTCTTTGATCCATGTCTTATAAACCACTCATGAAATGAAGAAGGATGCATGGTTGCGCTGGCTGCTATTGGGTGAGTATGGTTATCACCCAATAGCTCATAGTTTCTTGACTCATGCCTTGTTTATCAATGATAGAATGCAGCAAAAGAAGGCATGTTCACTTGGGTTGACCATGAGAGAGTTTTTCCATCATATGACATCTTCTATGTCTATGTGTTTTGTATTGTGTAAAACCTGGCATGTTACTCTCATGATGTGTATTAATGGTGCTTACTTGTATTGGGCTGATGTGACATTCCACATGTCTATCAATATGTTTTTAATCCATGATGCACATGAGGAGGAGAGAAGGCAACAATATCTCTTGTTTCCTTGGTTACTTTTGGGGGAGTTTGGCTTGTCCATCTTACATGGAGGAGATGGAGGATGGCAACAAGGGGCCCTAATTTGGTGGTTACTGTTGGGAGAATATGGTTTGACATATTTGTCTACCCATATATCTCTATTTATTCTTTTGCATAATGTTGGAATGATGCTTGGATCCAACAAGGCCAACAAGGACCAAGAATGAGGGCATGCCAATGCTCAATCTACTTCTTAAAGCATGTGATGAAGAGATGTATTGTGAGATGGAGCTTTCACTTTGCAGAAAGAGCCACTTTATTTTGTGTATCTCATGTATTGATGATAATGTTGGACATCATATGGTTGTCACTTGGTACTTCATGGTGGAAGGAAGGCATCTAACTATACAGTTGGAAGTCATTCTATGCATTCTTGAGAGACAACTCTGGAACCAAACACACATGACACATTGTAGCAAATGGAGGAGGCCTTCCTTATGTGGATTCCATTTGGAGGGGAATGGCTGGCTTGCATCTACTTTTGTAGTTTCTTGAGGACAAGCAACATTTTTTTGGGGAGGACTGTAATATTCCCAAATTTTCACATGATATTTGGAATATTAGAGTTCTTAATTTTATTAATGAATTAAGTAAATAAAAGGGTGGAGGGACCCAAAATCCCCAAGATGAATACATATCCACTTTTTATGTGTGAATGTGGATTTATTAAGCATAGATCTACATAATGGAGTAGTGGTGCAGCTACTAATATGAATGGAGTGGAGATCATGTCTCATTAATGAGATAGATCATGGAGGTTGAAGCAGTCAACTGAGATCATGGAGGGAATCTAATAAAAGATCATAGATAATTCATGATGAAGTGATGGAGGAAGCGGTGCATTTAATGCACACATGATGGAGAGGGTGCACATTACATGTGAATATGATGGAGGACTTGGAGAGACAACACAGTCAAACATGGAGGATTATGTCCACATGCACAATGTAGTTTAGAGGTGGGCCAAGGCATGGAAGGCTCATAAACTATATAAAGGAGATGAAGGCAACATTGGAGACATGATTTTGATAATTCATTTGGAGATTTTTTTAGATATGGAATTGTCATTTGACATTCCATGCTTTCTTTGGTTGCTTAGCTAATATTGCAAGTGTTGTTTAGCACTAGGTGTTCTCGAGCGGGAATCCCACCTCTTTCCTTGGGTTATATATAAGGAAGAGGGTTGTACTTCATTAATCATCAGACATTGGTGCCACCTTATTTCCATTCTCTGCAGAACACGTACCTTCAGGAATTACGCAATTTCTGAAGATCAGTTTGGGAGGTGGAGGTTGTCTTCAATATTTCAGCTAGAGAACCGGTGTAGGATTATTCCTATCACCTTGGGCTTGAAGATAAGCATTCCCAGGGCTTCATTTTAGATCTGGCATTAGGCCAAAGATTATTTTCCTCCTATCAGTAGTAGTCACATCAAGTATTGCGCAGTCCATTGTTGAGTCTCAAATCTGCATTTTTCTTATACATCTTCCTAGACCTTTTTCATTCACCTGAACCTTCCAAGTTGTCAATATCATTGTATATTAATTGAAAAAGAGCATCTAAAATGGTTTTTAACTATATTTTGTGTCTACTGTTTGATTTATATTTTTTCTCATTTAGCTGCGGAATCTTGCCACTTTCCGCAGCTGCTGCAACTTTCTGCAGCCATTTTGTGAAAGTCTATGTTGCACGTGTCTTCAGGTAAAACGAGCCACATGGGCAAGTCATAAATGATGTGGACATGGATCGTGTCCTATTGGCTCGAGAAAATTCACTTAAGGAGGCTGTGGTCAAAGGTGGCCAAGTGGAAGTCAACCGTAGAGTCCCACGGTGACAGGACTCTGTTTCTCATCACGTGAGGATTTGCATGACCGTTTCTAACTTACGAGAGACACATCAACACCTGTACATGGCTCCATAAGCCGAATCCAATATCCACTCTTCATATATTTACTCCTCACTGCGGCCATGATGCTGGATCCCTAGACGTGATGATTTACGTGTCTCCATCAGCACAAACTTTAGGGAATTAGTTATATTTCCTTTGTTATAAATAATGCGTTTGCATACGCATATTAGATTAGTCTCCATTAGCCTCCATATAGCTCTGTAATGTAATTGCGTTGCCACTGTGCTGTAATATCATTTCTCTGTTATGAATGCATTTTAATATATAAGAAGACTCTGTTTCCAAGCGTAATTCGTATTTGAAGGCTGTTGCCCGAGGTCTGTGCAGAGGGCCCCTGCACACGCTGAGGTTTTGTGCATTATTGTATAGTTTCTTGTTTATTTCTTTAAGTTCACTGTACCATAATTCATTCACGTGTTTATACATTGTATCTTTCATGGTATTTATGCTTCATTTCTGTTCATAATCTTTCATGCTTTACATTTTACTTCTGTCTTTCATGTTTTATGTTATTGTTAACTGATCAGTGTTCTTGTTTCAGATTACAAATAGGCAGCCCGGGCATTTGCATAACCTTTTGACTAATGACATGGAATCAATATTGTTCTGTTGCTAATTTACTTTTTGTTTAATTCCAGCACTGCTTTGTTTATTTCAGTCTTGCACATTTGTTTCAGTAGTTAGATTTAGATATATTAAATTGCTCATGTCATTTTCAGTTACCTCCGAAAGCCACAGCTGGACTGATGGTGAGGGATTGAAGTATGAGTGTGTAGTTTGATATTAGTTTACTTTCTGCAAGTTAGATATATTAAATTGTTCATGTCATTTTCAGTTACCTCCGAAAGCCACAGCTGGACTGATGGTGAGGGATTGAAGTATGAGTGTGTAGTTTGATATTAGTTTACTTTCTGCAAGTTAGATATATTAAATTGCTCATGTCATTTTCAGTTACCTCCGAAAGCCACAGCTGGACTGATGGTGAGGGATTGAAGTATGAGTGTGTAGTTTGATATTAATTTCTTTTTCTGCAAATTAGATATCAGATTGCTCAAGTTGTTTATGGTTACCTCCGAAAGCCATAGCTGGACTAATGGTGAGGGATCAGAATATAAGTTGATGTAATTTGATTTAGATTTAATTTGTTGCAATTCTTGGATTTCTTTAAGCATAGTTTCTTTTGTGTTTAGACAGCAGCAAGGATAGTTTGGTTTTCATGCTCAATAGTTCACTGTTTGATTTATTAGGCTAGCAGCACACTTTCATTTCCTTTCAAGTTTTGTCATTGTATGTTTCAAATTACTTTTGAAGTTTGAAGTTGGTAAATCATTATAAAGGATATCATTGCCTTGAACAATCATAACCATACTTGTTTTTATTTTAGAATTTCCATCTCACATTAGAAAACCAAAAACGACAAAAAGACAAGAAATAGGTTATCTTGCACATATAGTGCGCCACACTTCATCAGCTTACGAATCCTGGATTGATAAATTAATGTAGCAATTTAGGACACACTAAATTGACCAAAAATTTTGGCGCCGTTGCCGGGGAAGTGTAACTAGGTAGCCAATTTCTTAAAAATAATAATAATAATAATAATAAAAGAAGGGAAAACTTGATAATTTCTTGAAGTATGCTCTCCTCTTGCACCTAGTGTGATCTGGAGGATCAGAAAAGAGAATTATTGGTTTAGTAATTTCTTAAGTATGCTCTCTTCTTGCACCTAGTGTGACCTGGAAGATTAGAAAGAGAATTATTATCCCTACTTAAAAAAAAAAAAATAAATAAATAAATAAATAAAAAAAATAAAAAAATTAAAAAAAATAAAAAAAAAATGACATGCATAGAGCAAGAGATTCTAGGGGAAGGTTTATAGCTAAAGCCAAGAGTTCGATTTTCACAACTCCATCTTCTTCAAGGCATAGAAAATATTCACCACCATCTACCCCTAGCCTTAAGATTTTTGGAATTCAAGGAGCAGCTGAATTAGAGGATTCTCCTATACCACCTACTAAATCTCATTTAGAAAAGGAAGAGACTCCCTCTCATCCTCCCTTGATAGAAGAACTAGAGGACTTTAAGGAATCTAAAGAAACTATCATGGCGGAGGAAATAATAGATGGATTTGGAGGTAGAGGTAGAGGTAGAGGAGGAGGAAACAATGGAGACAACAATGGTGAAGGAAATAATGGAAGAAATAGGGAAGGAGACAACTTGTTTGGATTCCCTATAGTTGATGAGGAAACTCATACAATGATGAAAAATATCTCACCATCTGTTCTCCCTAACTTTTATGGATTGCGAAGTGAGGATCCTGAAACATTTCTGTTTGAGTTTGAAGTCGTGTGCCAAACCTATGACTATATGGAAGACTCTAAAAAACTCAAACTGTTTCCTTCAACATTGAAGGGAGCTGCTTTGAAATGGTTCATGGGATTAGCCACTCAATCTATTAGGAATTGGAATGATATGAAACAAACATTTTTGGATAGATACTTGGACTATTGTATGCCC